>MU181971.1:112949-125872 GCA_016904865.1 Pissodes strobi
ATTGCTTGACTCTTGCAATAGCTAGTGAAAATTCACGATGGATGGAAACCAGTTGGAATCCGCTCTAGAGGCCAAAAGTATGTACACTGTGGGCAAAATTAAATTGGAACCTTATTTAATGCTTAATAACTTTTTTATTTTCAAAGGATTTTTTATCATTTTTGGATATGTTATGACCTAAGCCATTGGGATTAAAAAAAACGTTGCAAAGAGGGTCTGTGGCGTACTGAAAAGGGGGTATTTTTCAAAACCAATGTATTTCAGGTCGTTGCAAAAATCGGCCAAATGAAATAAAGATGTAAAAATGGGCAAAAAAAGTTTGAAACGGTTCGGAATATTGACCATTAAAAAACCAAATCAATACAAACAAAATTAAAATTTATACTTTAGTTTTGGAAAATACATGTCTTGTTGGCCGAATTAAATTTGATTCTTTTTTAATTCTTAACGACTTTTTTTAAAGGATTTTTTTTATCATTTTTGGATATGTTATTGCCTAAGATACTAGATTCAAAAAGAACTTTGTAAAGCAGGTCTACTTCAGTGGCGTACATTAAAATTTAAAATTGAAGACCTTGGTGCAAGAAGGGGATGAGTCACTTTTTGAAAATTTTTCAGTAGAGGCAAAACAAAATTCAAAAACAAACCTTTTTCTGTGTGTATATCCTGTTTTGCTATAAAAATCCGACCTGGGCTAATTTCTTAAAAAAATAAACGCAAAAATCATCAAAACATTTTAATTGGTGCAAGAACGGGATGAGTCACCACAACAAAATGCAGAACCGTCAATATAGGAAAAAATTGCAGATTGTTTGGTGCAAGAACGAGATAAGTCACCTATGACCGAACCCTTTCTAATCTTTTTGCCCATTTTTACATCTTTATTTCATTTGGCTGATTTTTTGCAACGACCTGAAATACATTGCTTTTGAAAATTACTTACTTTTCTGTACGCCACTGAAGTAGGCTCTCTTTGCAAAGTTCTTTTTAATCCCAATACCTTAGGCCTTGACATATCCGAAAATGATTAAAAATCTTTTGAAAATAAAAAAGTTATTGAGCATTAAAGAAGGTTCCAATCTAATTTTGCCCACAGTATACATTATAAGGACTTGATCAAACGGCCGATATTTTCTACTGCTTAAGAAACCATATAGAGCACAGGGGAAAATATGAGGGTCCAAGCGATATAATTTTTTGAAAACTCAGTTTTTATTTTATACGACACTGAAGTGATGGTACAAAAAACTAAATAGTTTTTGTTTAAAAGTGATGAAGAAAATTGATTTACAAGCAAAAAAAAAGTAAAAAAGATGAGGGTCCTTTCAGGAAGTTCAATATAACCCACAGGTGGCGTCTGGTCTCTCAACATTCTATAGAAAAATATCTAGGGGCGGCAAGCATAACATTACTTCCATGGCTCTGGTTGGAGGTTGATCTCATAGCTCCCGTAATTGTTAGGCAGTAAGTTATCTCTACCTAACTGAGCTTAGGCTTTGCCAGTTTTTATTGACTATTGGGCCACCAAACTACGGCTCCATAGACAATCATGGGTCTTATGATAGCGGTATAGATCCACATTTCGACCCTGTGTTTCATCCCCCAAGTTTTTCCCACGGTCCTGCGGCACTGTTCATAAGAAATGTAGCCCTTTTTTCGTCTTAGCTCTAAATGAAGATTCCAGGTTAATTTAGAATTGGGGTCACCCAAGGTATTTTACCTCAGACTCAAAATTTGGTTGTGTGTTTAGGAGGGTCGGAGGCCCTAGTGGCTCCGTCCTTATATTTCTGGTGAAGAGCACCATCTTCGTCTTCCTGGGGTTTACAGATAGGGAGTGCTCCCTACACCACTCTTCGACTAAGCGGAGGGCACTTAGCATAGGATTGCACAGACCTCCTTCGAACTTTCCATTGAGCAATATCGTAAGATCGTCTGCATATACATTGGTGTAGAATCCATCTAAGTTGAGGCGATGCAAAAGGCTGTCGAGAACAAGGAACGCCTCCCTGCGGGCAGTTCTGGCAACGATGCCTCTCACTACAGTGTCTTTCACCTTTATTTGCACGCGTCTCTTTGAGAGCATGTTGAAAGTCCAGCCACTGACAGCAGGAGTGACGCCCCTGTTTGTTAAGGCTGCATTGATTTTTCCAAAGGTGGCCAATATCAATAAATACACCTTAGGTGAATAAGCAGCTCTTTGTATTTCTCATAAGAAACCACTCTGGTATTTTTCCTTGTACATAGAGTACATTTTCTTCATATTGAGGTCGGCAGGTAAGTATACTTTTGATGTTTTAGCAAGTCCGTAGTGAGGCTTCCTAATCTTAAAGAATCCTATGTGTTTCATGATAGGATCAACTAGGTCTCTGGATAGTCTATTAAATCTGGAAGTGTATTTCCCTCGCAATCTGCTTTGTATAGTTGCAATCACACAGGTTAGACCATGCGAGAATAAGAAAGCTTCATAACATACCCGGGTCTCACAGAGTTCGTTCTTTTTGAAATACCTCACTTTATGAGTATACGAAAATGAATGGAAGTTATCCTCTTCTTCAGGCTTCCTGAGATGTTGGCTGATTTCAGCTTTGCAGATTATCAATAACCATTCAGCCGTAACTTCTTAATAACATCTTGCATTGGTCAATAAAATTCCCTTCTTCTGTTTTTTTGGGGCTCAGCCATATTTATTTACAATAAATAAACATAATGATTATTACAAAGAAAAACCAACAAGCTTCTGACAACTCACTAACATGAAAATAAAAACACATCAGAAATACTTCCCTAACATTGGATATCGATCAACGGATTGATGGTCCTTGCGCATATCTCTTTTGCGGATAATCTTCCTGCTTGCTGACAACCACTGATATCCTAATCTTTCTTGCCTTCTGCTACGTGTTTTTAATCGTCGATACGATATCTTTATTATCTAATCTGATTTACATTTTTTGAAGGAAGGATAATATTATGTATTAAGTATATTATAGGAATTCACATTTGGGCAAAAGATGGACCTTCATCTTTCTTCCCTTGTGCTCTTCTATTTAATAATTACGGAAACCATTTATACTACATATGGAAAACATCGGCATAGAATGCTTAAAAGCTGAACCAAACAAATGAAAGCGACCTCTAAAGAAAAATGACAGGAGTGACGGTGAAAAGCAATTCACAACCCCGAAACTAGAACATGAGCTCAAATACAGAAACTGAGGCAGCGATAAGAAGATAAAGTAGCCTATATTCAAAAGTGAACAGATACGGGCAATGAAGTAATTATTCTTAGTCAACGTCATTGGGAAAGTGTTGAACATCAATATTTTGCATATCATCAGCTTTATAGTCTATTGCAAGTAACGCCACATGTTGATATTTCTAAGTTTGAATGAAGTTTATTGAACAAAACAGAGTGGCAATAACCTTTATAATATTGAAATATCTTTCATTAATGTGACATTCGAATTTTTTCCTGAAAAAACTATTACCCATTGTTTGAATTATTCAAAAATAACGTACATTTGTTAAAAAGAACGTTGATTTTCTACACAAAAACATATTCTATATCATGTGTTGTCATAACTAGTGCAGAATGGATTGAAGCAACCTATAAAAGAGTTGAAAAAATTAAGAATATTCTTCCTGCAATAATTGATATTTAAGAAAGTAGCAAAATATCCATTTGTACATAAGTAACAAACTATCTCAGCAAATAGCAACATATTTAATAGTGAATAATGTAGGTTCAATTACTCGATCCTGTTTTAGGGGGATCATCAACTAGTCACTTTATTTTTGAATTAAAAAGATGGAATGGATTCAAGTCAAGTTTTCTAGCTGAAGGTGGTCTAGCGTACAGCTCTTTTTGGGTGGTCAAGTGAAAATTGCATATACTCTATACCAAGTCTACTTTCCAGGGTACCTATGTGCAATTTGCACTTGACAATCTAAGGAGCTATAACTAGGAGATTATCGACAGTCTGAATAACGATGCGTACCTCGAACCATTAGTCACTTCAGATAAAAACCTTAAGATATGATATTTACCCAGAGGACAAAGAACTTATAACGGATTGCGTACTTGTGCAGATACTATTACAGGACAACATAATCCCCATAAAATCCCATCAAATTTAGTCTTAGTTTTACTGATAGGAAATATGGTCACTATCAAAAATCGATACATATATAATAATAAATGTTAAGAAATTCCTAGGGCACATATACAGAGTAGCGAAGACACAAAGGTCGATCGATTACTCTGGATTGGCCATGTGAGCAAATGCCAGAGGGCGAAACACAAAGAAAAATAACTAGACAGATATTATTACAAGTAAAAAAACAAGGGAAACATAAACTACATAAACATAAACAAACATAAAAAAACTAGCCAACAGAACAAAAGATCATCAAACAAGCCTAGACCCAGGCTTGTCGAGTTAGATTTGCAACAAAGATTGGACTTCTTCAATTTTTTTAGTTTTTTCTTCATAAAATATGAAATATTTCTTGCATTCGACGGTTAAGATTTCAAATTTGACTACTGGGCGAGTCCTAAAGACAAAAACACCCTCCTAAAGTCGCGTTACAGTTGCGTATAATGAAAAAAAGGTGTCACTTTTCTTCATTGACAGTTGTGTCATATAATTTAAATTTAGATTTTCAGACTGCGAAGTAAACAACTTCTCGACCAGACTGAAAAGTTAAAGTAAATAATTACTTAATGCGTGACATTAATTGTTGCTAATATTTTGAATCTGATGCTGCTTCTTCGATGGATTTTTGTAGCCAAAAGAAAACAAATAATAAGCAATACCATAAGTAGTTAAAATATATTTAAACTTTGTCAGCTTTTTTGGCTACAATCTATTTTTTATATAGCCAACGATTATGTTTTTGAATCATTATCATTGCTAACAATTTATGTGACAACATTTAAAAAAGAACACTCACGCGTGGAGATGAAGGTTGATATATAACCATGTTTCATCAGCGTAAATATTATTTTGTCTTTGATGTTATTTGTAAAAATGTATTTTTGTAGTTTAGAAGTAAACAGATTGTCACCGAAAAAAAACATTATTTAACACTCAATTTTCTTATTTTGATTATTTACTTCAGTATCTTACTTTAAGTTATGGTATTTGAATAAATGGGTTTTAAAATGAAATGGCCAATAAGAAAAACTCATAATTTGTAATTTAGGTCCTCCAAACAGCATTTTGTCAAATAGGGCAACATATAATAATTATTGTCCTTCTACTTGCGAAGCTTTTGATATTTAACCTACTTTTCCTGCGCATTATTGCATATCTCTCTAGGTACAAATATACAGCTTATATTTTCATATTTTTAGATCTAACTATTTCTAGTTCGTTTTATTTTCAATCCCAACAAAAATAAACCGAGAAAGTAACTGCAAATAACACGTGTGATTTATTTTTTTGGTCGTAATGTTTAAGTTTCCAGAATTTTTATTAGGTCGAGTGTTTTTGCTTCGAGGTGAATTAATTCCGAGTATATTATAGAGTATCAGTGAGGTGGAAGGGTTGTGAGGAAATATTCAGCACAAATTTAAGCAAAAAATAACAAATTATCTTTTAAATAAAAATCTAAATCTGTCGATGAGGTGAAATTTGTACATTTCCAAAAAAGTTGCCAGTTACAGCAATATAAAACTATCCGACAGAAACATGATCTATTTAAAGAAAATTTTGTAAGTTTTGGCACCAACTTCACAGCGTGGGTGGATATGTTTACATTTTTGTAGACGGATTTATCAAAATTCATCTTATCTGCGGTCTACCTGGTAGATTTGATTCCGATTTAGTTTTGCTCTATAACTAGTTCATGCGATCTGGAAATAAGGTTTGATATATAAATTTAGCTGCAATGGTGTGTCAAATTTCGTTCCAGCTGACTTAAAATATTTTCAAACATACTGGCTGCTCCATAGAAGCGTGGTACGGTAGGAATATATTTTTTGAGTAAATTCCCTGCATATTAGTATTGACGTGGAAAAGTTGACATTTTACATACTATTGCAGGCCGTAGAATCCAAACGGATCTACTTAAAGCGAAAAGGTTTCCACTTTTCATAATCTATCTTGTGATATCAACTTCCGGTTTAGCCGGAGGTATACATTTTCCTGCTTTCGGCTCCTCCCAGTTTAACAGTAAGTCAATGCCTGAACATAGATTAGGAAAAACGAAGATCGGAAATAGCTACCCGCTATGCTCTAAGAAGACCTAAGGAAGCCCTGACGCAATATTGCAGGACTCCGTATATATAGATATTTTTCATTATGCGTTTTAAATAGACAACCTCGTTTTTTGATAATTTTTTTGTCCTCATCGACTGGTGAGAAAGCCTAGTATCAAAATGAAGCTTACGGCTGATATATAGAATTTTAGTAGGTACAGTAATATACAATTTTCCCCAAGATTTTTAAGTCGTCGGTAAGTAGCACATTACCGCACTAGTACAGTAATGTACATGCCACCCCATTAATGCTAAAAAGCTGAAAAATAAATAATGTATATATGGTAACCATACTCTTAAGTATTGTTGCTTGCTAATTTTATATATACCGAAACAGAATCATTGCACTAGACGCGCAAAACAAATGAGCGTCAATAATTATCGTTTTGTTTTTATTAAAGGTCATTTTTTCTGGTATTTTGTCAACGTCCAACATAGAATTATGGCGTTATTTTGAGTCAATTCTAAATTAGATATATTAGATTATATTTTCATTTGTTTTGATTTTTTTTGTACTTTACGTTAACGTTCCTTTTTTGCAGCTAGGGCTAATCTGAGCGGGACCTATAGTTTATCATGTGTTCGGACAGTGATTTCAAACACATGATAAACTATAGGTCCCGCTCAGATTAGCCCTAGCTGCAAAAAAGGAACGTTAACGTAAAGTACAAAAAAAATCAAAACAAATGAAAATATAATCTAATATATCTAATTTAGAATTGACTCAAAATAACGCCATAATTCTATGTCGGACGTTGACAAAATACCAGAAAAAATGGCCTTTAATAAAAACAAAATGATAATTATTGACGCTCATTTGTTTTTCTGATGTGAACTGAAAGTCTGCTAATTTAAACTTTTCCATAAACCAACGTCATACATTTTTAATTTTAAGTGCATTATAAACGCTATTTTAAATAGTGTTACATTTTATTTCGTAAGTATAATAGCAATTTAACAAAAAAAAACAAAAATGCATTATTAAAACGGTTATTTTCAATTATTTCTGTTATAGATTTTATATATTTTTCTTAACAAATATAATAATATTTTTAAATCATTATATATCCAAAATTGGCAACAAGTGGCCTAATCTGTGACGTCACATGCGTGAAATCAGAATACTCCAATTTTGGTCAGGTATACTTTTGATGAATGTTCAATATTATATTTTGTCGAGGTCACGAAGATATAAAGGTTTCCAAAAAGTTATATCGTTAGAAGCAGATATGGCTGTCATCCTATCTAGAATAATTCACCATTTAAGCGCACAAGTGACTTAACCTATTTTTAATCGACAGCTATTTCTAGGTTAGATTCCGCACATTGCACTTTTTACCTTACAAACCACCGAAAAAACACCAAATACGAACCACTTTTTCACAAAGCACACGAGTTTTTAGTAAAATACACACGAAATATAGCTTGAGAAATGTTTTTAAATTTAGTTTTTGAAGGAAAAACTGAAAAAATCGCGGAATCACAGACAGCACCTACCTTTATCCCTGACGGCGCCTCAGAAACGTACGCTGTCCTAAAAGTTACAAAGGCGTCGCGGCGCACAGCGCCGGGAATTTTCGGGAGGCGTCTACGTTTCCCCTCAATCGACTCCCTTCCACTTCTTACTTAAGATGCATCCAGCGGTTCTAAAAATGTATTGAATCGTTAAACCACCTGATATATATATCTGGAATGGAAATTTGGGAATAAAAATTGCCTGTAAAAAGTATGTAATCCATATAACGCAATATATTTTAATTTTATATTCAGGTGGTAAAGCAATAAGCCAGTTCGGCTAACTTATTGGCTTCTTGTCAACCATTTCTTTACATACACCACAGTTACTCTCCCATATTCTACCATTGCCCTCACGAATTTGAGGAATACGTTACAAATTTTAGTTGTATTCCAATCTACTACAAAGCCTTATATTATTATTTTATTATAATCTTGTTTATATCAGTTAAATCATTTTGACATATTGAAGCTAGTGAGCTTAGAATTAAAGTTATTCTTTTTCTATAGCTTCGTGAAAGGCTCTTGATATGTGGTCCATCTGAATACCAGGCAATATCATTCTGTTTCATCTTTCCACTAGATCTTGTCTGGGTTCCTTGACTTGAAGAACAGGTTGAGCACTGCCGGCACCATGATTTCACATCCTGGCAGTAGTTGACCCAGTAAAATCTGTCGCGGATCTTGTCAATCGTTCTGTTAACTCCGATATGTGCACCAAACTTTTCATTATGTACTTCTTCCAGGACTTCCGATACCCTCTTCCTTGGTATCACTAACTGCGTCCTCATTACTTTTCCATCGGCGCTTTCCCAGGCTCGTTAAGGAGTCCATTTTCAACTACCAGGGAGTCCCAATAAGCCGACAGAGATTTAAAAGTAAATCCCTTAGTTGAGTTGAAATATCTCTCCAACCTCGTCTTGGTTGACGTTTTTCTTCAGCTTTTAGCAGTAGTGCTATTTGACTATCCTCAAGCTTATCTTTCCTTAGTTGCTCTGTGGTCCACTGCTGATCAACTTTAAACTTGATTTGCCTAATGGGAGTGATTCCTTCTCGTTGGTATATTATTTGACAATGTTTATAATTCGCTCGTGCGCGTGCAAAAGGAGACAAATGCGTTTTGAGTTAACTACGACAAACAGGATCATAAAAAGCTATTTGCGTGCTGAAGGGGATAAGTTAATATGTATAACTTTGCGCATTTTTTGGTGTAGTGTAATATGAGACGAATTCTTTTTTAATGTGCAAAGGCAGCTATCTTAAGTTATCTCGACTAACACTTCGCAATTGTTTAGTGCATTCGGAGTCAACGCGAGTTGTCTCCTGATGCACTAATATTTCTTGAAGTTGTTTCCTTTAGTTTTGTTTGCGGTCTGAGGGCGTGCGTTTTAGATCTTGGTAATGCTTAGTATTGTGGTGATATATAGGATAATATAAGCAGTATTGGATATTCTGTGCGTTGCTCGGTGCGTAGTGCTTGTGAGCTATGTTAGCAACCTTTTATAATACGGGGAAACAGTAAAAGGAAATACAAGAGAAGCAAGGAGAAAACGAAACATTAATAGAAACGAGAGCAAGGAGTATTCAACTTTAAAAGGAAAATTAATAAGAGGCCGTAAATGTACAGTTTTAGAAAAATGTAGAAAGAAATGTACAAAGAGAATTGATAATGAACAACGGTACAAAATATTTGAGGAATATTGGAAATTAGGAAGCTTCAACAAAAGAGTGGCAGTTATTTAAGGATCAATTAAAAAAAAAAAGAAAAGAAAACTCAGAAGATTGGTGCTACGCAAGAGAATGTAACTGTAAGTACCATTTAAAACTAAATGAAAATTTAATAGAAGTGTGTAAAGTGTCTATTAAACAAAAACATTTGATTTATCAAACAAATGTGTTGAAATGGTTATAAAAAAGACTCTTATCACAGGCACAACATTGGAGGATGAGAGGGGTCACCATCCAGCAAAGAACAAAATTGAAACCGACAGAATTGAACTAGTTAAGAAGCACATCCTTTCAATCCCGGCATATAGGAGCCATTACTGTCGCGAGCGAACAGCAGATCGAACACTTTTGCCGTCTTTTTGTACTCTTACAAGGATGTATGAGGAATATAAAATTTGGATATCACCTCAAAAGCCTGTCAGCAAAAAAGTTTACAAAACTATTTTTCATACAATGAATATATCCATAAAAAAATGGAGTAAGGATACCTGCCAAGAATGCGACAAAAAGCAATGTATGATAAGAAATGCCCAAACTTATAGAAAAAGAAGGATTGACAAATGAATTGCGCAAACATCAACTATATGTTAAAGAAGCATATTCCGCGAATGAACAGGATAAGGAAAAGGGAAAGCAGGACCAGAACAGAGCTGTATTTACGTTTGATTTGAAGCAATGCCTGCCGACGCCAAGCCTAACCACATCAGTGGTGTTTTATAAGCGGCAACTATGGACATTCAACTTTCAACTTAACAATGTATGATTGCGTCAACAACAAAACTACATGTTGTAGGTATGTGGTAGAAAACACTATCTGGTCGAGGTGGAGGAGAGCTTTTGACTCTTCCACCAAATATTAAACATATAGCCTTTTATTCTGATACGTGGCCAGAACAAAAATGGTCATATAGTGGCGATGTTTATGACTTTGATGCAGAATTAAAATGTTCAGATAATAGATCATAAATTCTTAATACCAGGACACACTAGAACGGAATGTGATACTATTCACTCAATTATTAAGAAAAAGAAGAAACATTATGAGAGCCTTATCGAACAACCCAGGGACTGGTCTCAACTGGTACGATCATGTAGCAAAAACTCCCGTTGAAGGTACAGGAGATGAAAAAGGATGATTTTATCGATTTCGCCTTGTTACTAAAATTGTGTCTACAAGCTAGAGAAGTGGATGATCATGGAAATAAATTTGTATGGAAGAATGTAAGATTGATTAGCTATGACAAAACATTCGGTATATTTTTCTACAAGAAAAGCCATAAAGAAAATGAATCTTTTGAAAAGATGTCATTTTTGGAGGAGAGGTCAAACTACTCTTCCTGTAGATTTACCGAAATACAGATATCCAAACTGTATACCAGAGGAGAAAAAAAAGTATTTAATCGATGAAGTGTTTCATAGTTTTTATGAGAAACTGCCTACTGAGAAGAATGTTAGGGATAATTTGCCAGATTTAGATGAAGTATCTTTGGATGATGATTAGTGTAAAAAGGTTTAAGTTTAATTTTTTTTTGTGTATTTAGAGTTATCTTTGTTTTTTTCTTAAACGAACATCTTTTTCTTCTTGTTAAGGATGATTTTTTTATACTTCACAGGTAAACAAAAGTTTTGCTACAGAAACTTTAGTTTAATTCATTATGACTTTTTTTGAAACTTCAATCAAAAATTGGACCTATTTTAAACTCCATAAATCTACTGTTTTCTACTTGTCTCCCTTTACACGCGCAAGAGGGAATTATCCTCGCATGACCTTCTGGATAAAGCATCTGTATTATTATGCCAACTTCCTTTCCTGCGCTCGGCCTTAAAGTTATATTGTTTTAACCCTTCCTGACTTGACTATGAACTGCTAGCGTCTCTGGATCGAGATGTAGACCGTAGTTGTACGCGACAATCACTTTTGAAATGCCCAGTCCTGCCACATATATAGCACTGATTTGAAACATTTCGGTTACGTGGCCTATCTTCTAGTGGCTCCCGGAATCTATGTACTCGACAGTCCCTTTTGAAACCTCCAGTCTTGCCACATCTATAGCACTGATTTATAGCATTTCGGTTACATGGCCTAACTTCTAGTGGCTCCCGGAATCTCCCCGTGGCCTGAAGAACTTCGGTTAATTTATTTAAATTACTGCCCATCTGAGTTAGTTCGCAACTGTTTGCCAGCTTTTCTTTCTGGATGGATACGTCCCTGATTGTTGGCTTAGAAATGTGACAGGCCGCCTCGATTTCTAGGGCTCTACCCAAAACTTCACTGCTGTTATCAGAGCAGACGTAACATCTTCTTAGTGTCTGGATCTCTTCCATCCACAAAATATTGGGCAGCAATTTCCTTTTGAAATTCTTCTGTTGCTCCCGGGTACGCCAGTTGAATGAGACGTCTAACGTCGGCCTCAAACTCTTGCAGGTTTTCACCAGGCTTCTGATGTTAGGACTTTACTTGTGCTTGATAAAGTTGTATTCTGTGTTGGTCTCCTAATCGTCTCTCTAGGATAGCTGCAAGTATGTCATATTTTCCATGTTGGCTGATGGGAATCGTCTACAGTAGTTCTAGGGCAGATCCACGAGGCGCTACCACTAGTGATGTAGCCATTTTTTCTATACTTGTCCAGGTTGTTTGATCGTCATACGTTAGAGGTTTGATATTTTGCCCTGTGGCGAATACCCTCTCGGTGAGTCCTTGATGTTTTAGTCTGGTAACTTCTGCTTGTTCTTCATTTCTTTCTGTACGTCTACTACTTCTTTTTGTACATTTCCAACTTCTTTTTGTACATTTTCAACTTCTTTTTATACAGTTCCAACTTCTTTTTGTATACTGTTTACGTCTTTTTCAAATTTCTCATTTTGCCCGTCCAATATATTTTATGTAATTTTCCTTGCTCGCCTACAATTACATCCAACATTCAGTTCTGAAGCTGGTCCTGTTCTGCTTGCATTTTCTCTTCTTGGTCTTGAAAAATTTTCTGAATCCTGTCCTGTTCTGCTTGCCTCTCAGCAGTTCCATTTCTGCCGTTTGCGTTTGTTGCCTTGTATTGACCATAGAGTGTTATAAAATGTTCACAAATCCACCAACCAAAACGGTCTCGTTGACGTACTTTACCCTCTTCCCTCATCGAAGAATACTTAACAAGTCCGGTCCCCTCACAATCCAACTTCTGACAACAAATGTTACGTTTTTTCCCTGGGTTCTGAATGAAATTACAACTTTTACTATTTTGCAATAATACTCTCTTTATTCTTTATAATAGCTCTCCAATTCAACACTCAATGATTAATTAACTCAACACGCTTTCTGCCTGCTATTTATATACAATCTAAAATCTATCACGAATACTCCCAGAGAAGCGAGGCCATTCCATAATATTCTCGACCAAGGCATCGAGAGAATTCCACAGTTCCT
>MU181971.1:125882-141636 GCA_016904865.1 Pissodes strobi
GTCACGAAATAATCCCTTTTCCATAATCATGCACGTTCCGATTCATACCAGTTTCAAGAGGATTCAGAAGGCTATCAAAAAAAAGTTTCCAGAAAATTATCGAAGTAAGGGAGCATTTAGAGAGTTTTTCTCTTAGAAATTCTCTGTTGAACTGCTGTCTAGATTTTTTCGATCCTGGCAACTTTTTCAGCAATAGAACGGCAGTAGGTCCATCCCTCTACCATAAATATGCACGTCCAAAAAAAAATACTCGCCATCTTCCGATTCACGTCAGTTTCAAAAGGATTCAGAAGACCACCAACAAAAACGTTTCCAGAAAATTATCCAAACAAGGGAGCATTTACAGAGTTTTTCTCCCAGAAATTCCATATTGAACTGCTTCCAAGTTTTTGTCGATCCTAGCGACTTTTTCGGCAGTGGAACGTCTCGAAATTATCCCTTTTCCTTAAACATGCCCATACGTAAGAACAATACTGGTCATTTTTCGATTCACGCTAGTTTCAAGAGGATTCAGAACACCATCAAAAAGAATGTTTCCAAAAAATGTTCGAAAGAAGAAGGAAGAGTTTTTCTCTTAGAAATTCTCTATTGATTTGCTATCTAGTTTTTTTTTATCCTGGCGACTTATTCACTTTACACGCCAAAAGAAAATACTCGCTATTTCCCGATTCACGCCTGTTTCAAGAGGATTTAGAAGACCATTAAAAAAAGAAAATTTCCAAAAAAATGCCGTAGAAATAAATGAATTTTTGCGACAGTTATCTTGTATCAAAAATTAGAGAAAACGCGCATTTGACGTAATAACTCGCCAATCCTGACGAGCCGACGCAACGCCGACGGCACGACCGCGTCAATTTCGCTCACTACCCAGGAAAACTATGCCGAACGCGCCTAAAGAAGTCTTCACTTTAATAAAATCAGTAGTCTATGGGGAACTTTCGGACTAGTGTCAAAATGACACTGCCGAAATAACTATTTATGCACCCTGGATGGTACTAAGATCTAATAATGGCAGTGGAGTATACAAGATTTTATTTTCCACTTTGCACAAAATAAACAGTAAAAACTAGATATAGAAAAAATTAATATATGGTTTTTATATAAGAAAACCGTATGAAAGGACGTTATGAATCCATATTGATCTCTCATAACGTTCCAGTTGTTATAGTTTATGTTTGGTTTGTAAACGATTAATTTTTAGTAACACGTTTTGTTTCGCCAATACACCTTCGCCAGTACAGTTATCATAATTACATAACGCCATGAGTCGACTCTGCTATCGTACAATAACTATATTACGCCTTATTTCTAATCTATCTATATACCCCGTATTATATAACACCGATTCGATTCTACTGCTGCGCCATTCGTTTTCCAGGGTTGTCACGTCCTCGCCTATTTGAACGTCGCACGTCGCCTCTCCAAAATTTGCTTGTTACATTCGGCCATCCTGCAACAATTAATGCCCTCATTAATTTAAGTCGCCAGTAAATCAACCAGATCTTATCGATCTGTGCATTCGCCATAACACCAAATCGCCTACCCTAAGGGTTTCGCCTGCGGTTGCAATCTTACGCCTTTTATCGAATATCACCTTTATATTACGCCTTTGTCAGGTTTTCACTCGCCTTTTGCTGTCCCACAAGAAGTGTGGACCTTAAATCGCCATAGCTCTCGCCTTTCGCCAACAGAGCATTCACCATTTGCACCTCGCCAGTCAGATCACTCACATGCACCTTTCAACCTGACCATTCGCACTTTGCACCTCGCCAGTCAGATTCACATGCACCTTTCAACCTGACCATTTGCTCATGATGTTTTACACCTCGCCTCGCCAAAAAGCCAGCAAGCGCCTTGCTCACAAACGCGCAGTTCGCGCCAGCGGTTGGAAATAATACGCCTTGGGTACCCAAAATTCGCCAAACGCCTCTCTCAATTTGAGAATCGCCTCAGAAGACCGCAAAGTATTCGTTGCCTTCGCCTGCGCATGACCCTGGACTTCCTTGCCCCTCCATTTCCACAATATCGGTTGCTGGACGCCGATATCTGTCAAAAGAGGAAATAAAGCCAGTATACAAGTCGCCAGGGGAAGAGCAACCAAATGCCCTCGCATTTCGCCTGTAAGTCGAGAGGTCAATGAGACACGAAACCGCCTTTGTGCCTGAAAGCCCACACCTTTCGATCAACGCCATTTTTTCATGATAATAATGGGTCATGGTTTCGCCGTCCAATTTAACCCTCGCTATCATCTCCTTGAGCAGCTGAGCAAAGTCATGCACTCTAGGAAACGCCTTCCTAAGAGCCGCCTTCCAGTCTTCCCATGAGAGGTCATGTTCATCGAGCCGATTAAACCAGCCCCTTGCTGCGCCTTGCAATTTCGCCTGCATAAAATACGCTCTCTCATAGTTCGATCATTCATGAATATCGCCCAACTGATCAATTTTGCTCAACCACCTGACTACGTTACAATCCTGGCTGTCAGGATCGAAAGGGTCAATAAGGTCGCCGCCTGCCTTTGCCCTCGACCCCATACAGCCCGAACTGCAAGCGGAGTCCGCCCTATCGCTACAAGCATGCTTTACTACTGCCTGAGGAACGCGCTCACCTGATTTTTCGCCCTTCTTGTTGCCCTTGGTACCGCCAGTACCAACGGCCGCTCTTTGTTTCGCCGCCTTTACCATTTCGGCCGCCTTTTGCTTCGCCGCCCTTGCCATTTCGGCCGCTACAATCTGCTGGATACTAGTTGCCAAACCGCCTTTCAACAGCTTATGTATCATGGAGACTGTTTCGTCTTCCATCGCCTTCGCCGTGGTCACCGTCGCTCAATTCCAACTCGTAATCGAGCTCTAACTCGTCACTTCTGCCTTCCTCCATAGGAAATCACTTGAAAAACGCCTTTTAAACACCAATGCCAATAAACACAGTTAAAATACGCCACAATTTTTACAATAATCACTAATTAATTAGCACACACTTGTTTATTATTATCGTGAATATCTGAAAAATCGCCAAATGTCAATCCACTGTCAAGGATAGCAACAAACGCTCGCCTTTTGTTATGAGTTTTTGTGATATCGCCACTCACAAAAAAAGAAGAAGTTGCCACTGCGATTTAACTCGCCAAAATCGCGTATTTGACCGTTCTCCACAACAAATAACACAATACGTAGTTTATCCCGACTTCTGATCTGTAAACGATTAATTTTTAGTAAAACGTTTTATTTCGCCAATACACCTTCGCCAGTACAGTTATCATAATTACATAACGCCATGAGTCGACTCTGCTATCGTGCAATAACTATATCTACGCCTTATTTCTAATCTATCTATATACCCCGTATTATATAACACCGATTCGAGTATACTGTTGTGCCATTCGTTTTCCAGGGTTGTCACGTCCTCGCCTATTTGAACGTCGCACGTCGCCTCTCCAAAATTTGCTTGTTACAAGTTATTATCTAATACCAATACCGAAGTGGAAAATGACGCAAATACAATATTTTGATTTTTTGCACATGCGTTTCTTTGAGACATTGTTATATCCATCCCTACAGATGCCTTCCTAACAGGAGCTTAACGAGCGTGTGTAAATTATGGGTAAAATAAGTTTTAAAATTAGACGTGACTTGAAACTGAATTAGAATTAATCCAATAAGGTGGATCGACGCCCATTTATCCATCTGGAATAACAATATTAAATCAAAGAAATCATCCATATTTCACTAAGATACTGACTTTGTTTAAGTAGAAAAAAATACAAAAACATAACAATATTACAAAATTCTTTTCTATTAAAAAGTTAACGTTTTTGTTTTAGATAATCGAAAGGAGACTATATAAGTATGTTTAATTTCTTTATAGAGGTATGCATCTAGTTCTTCTTCACCTCTAGAAATGTTTTTACAATTTTCAAGCTCTTATCTTTCGAAATAGTCGTAAGGGACATAGGAAATATCGGCTGAAACATGAAATTATATTTAAAGGTTGTTGCTCACAAAATTAAGAAGGGATGCAATTACCATGTTATTGGCAAGTTCAAAATAAATCTGCTGCAGTTACCCCATTCACGGTGATTATCATGCCGGATGGGGTTTTATATCCCGTGACAATATTTGATGCAGTTACACACTTGCTTGCTTGCACGGACCAAAGATCGGACCGAATCCAAGGGTTGGAAGCTCTATGGGGAGTGTAGTTAGCGATCTCAGTTCAAAAGTGTTCGATAAGCGTCATTCAACCTTTAAATATGGGTACTCCATCGGAGTTTGCTGAGCACTTTCTTGACAGCATCCCTGCAGTTGATTTAACTGTCAACAATACAATTTAGATAGGTATATAGGTTGATGAGGACACCGCCAATAAAATTATTTTTAAGATCAAAACAAATGCTGCGGGACCTGATGAGATAGACAAAAGGATTATTTACTACGTTACTCCTTACCTCACTCCTTATATAACTTTCATATTAAATAAATGTCTTGCTACATCTACCTTTCCATCGGCATGGAAGTTTGCGAATGTGTACCGAATGTCTCTAGTCCGTGAGTGAGTTTCGACCTATAAGTATCCTGCCTTGTTTATTCAAAGTGCTTGAGAGAGTGATTTATGATCAACTAAGTACGTTTTTTGCTTTAAATAATGTTTTGCCGCCTACTCATTCTAGTTTTCGCCCTCTACATAGTACAACTACGGCATTGCTTCAAGTGGGTGATGATATCGTTAGAGCGTGTGATAAAAGTATGACAACTTCGCTAGTATTATTGGACTTTAGCAAGGCCTTCGACACCCTGGATCACGAAATGCTTATTATGAAGCTGGGATATTTTGGCGGAAATAGGTCTGAATTTGTGTCAATTAATAAAGGGGTTCCGCAGGGGAGTATTTTGGATCCGCTTTTGTTTTCGGTTTACACAGCGGATTTTTGCAGCTCTTTGAAGACATGCCAATCGCACCAGTACGCGGATGATATGCAGGTATATCACTCGTTTGATGCTTCCAATGCAGTCGAGGCTGCTGAAAGAGTTAATGAGGACCAGCCTGCACTCTGTTTTGGAGATGACTCGGTGTCATGGCCTGTTACTGAATGGAAGCAAATCAAAGCAATCTTTTTGGACCTCGGATCGTGCATAGCCTTTGTTGTTGAAATTGGAGGTACAGCGTTGGAGCCATCGAAGTCTTGTAGGAATTTGGGAGTTATTTTATGACACGCAGCTTCGTTTTGAGTATCAGGTTTCTGGTTTATTGCAGAAATGCTATTATAGATTAAAAATTCTATACATGCAAACAGATTTTTTTAACTGAAATTAAATTAAGACTTTGTGCCACTTTAATATTGTCATCTATATCTTATTGTGACATCGTGTTTTGGCTTGCTCTTACACAGCGTGAAAAGAATAGTCTTCAGAAGGTTCAGAACTCCTGTTTGAGGTTTTGCTGTAATGTTAGAAAGTACGATTATGTTACACCGTTATTTGAGGCATCTCAATGGCTTAAGTTAGAACAAAGATTTTTTGTACATTTGACTACCTTAGTTCATAAAGTTGTTCAGACGAGGAATCCCACCTATTTATTCCAGAAATTAGTTCGTCCAA
Source organism: Pissodes strobi (assembly GCA_016904865.1). Lineage (NCBI taxonomy): Eukaryota > Metazoa > Arthropoda > Insecta > Coleoptera > Curculionidae > Pissodes > Pissodes strobi. The sequence goes on from MU181971.1 coordinate 131,474, forward strand.
GCAATATTCATAACAGGCAAACGCGTTACTCCGAGAGGTTTACTGTCCCGAAACACAGAACTGCAATTTTTCAGAGGTCTTTCAGCTTTAATGCTGTAAAAATTTATAATTCACTTCAAAATGATGTCGTGTATCGAACAGGGGCAGTAGGATTTAAGTGGGCTGTGGCTGTGAAATCATTAATTTTAAATAGTCGAAATTAGGGCTATAGTGTGTTTATTCCGTTATTCTGTGCTTATTTTGTATTAGTTTTTTACTCTGTTTAAACCATATGATTATTTTTTACTTGTTACTCTTCTCTTCTTTTTTTTGGAAATGAAGTGAATAATTAATTATAGAACAAATGTTAATCTTCCATAATTATTAATAAGCTACTTTTAAATGACGGTTAGATGAGTAGCATATGCAAGATCTCGCCGTCTTTACATAATATTTGTAATTATATTGTTTGAAGTATTAATAAAAGGCATATTTATTTATTTATTTATTTATTCGGAACCCACTATATACTGTAGATGTCGCCTGCATACTCCAAAGCTGAAAAGTGTTAAACTTAAGGAAAAAAAGGTGATCAGAACAATTACACTTTTCCAACAATTCAGTTACCTAAATTTAAAAGCGTATTATTAAAATTATAATGCAGCTCTCACTCGAGTGGATATAGGCAAAATGTTTAACTTCTGTTTTGTACTAATAATAATTATGCAATGGTAATTGTACTACTAGATGTGATCCCCAAGGTCAATTTCCGAGTAGTAGCACTTACAGTGTCAGATGTAAACCGAAGAAGCCTATGAAGAAAGGTTTTACTTCCACTTTTTGGTACGCAAGTACTCAAAATTTGATTACCTATTTCGTGATTGCCGTAACTGATTTTTTTTTAATGTAAATCAAAATCTTGCTAGATTCAATTTCTCTGGGGGTTGACTGTACATTTTTGGAGCCACTCGCTCTCGTCTCCTCTTTCACCTCTCGGTCTATTCTCGTCCGGAGGGGGGCACCCTGCCCGGTATGGAGCCCGGCGTAAGCTGATAGCACCTCCGCCAAGCCAAGCTTCTTAGTCGCTTTGAAACCGCGTGCGTGTACCGGTGTCGTACTTTAGTTTTTTTCTTCAGGTAAGTCACGAATATTGTGAAATTTACGGGGAAATCAGTGGAAAAATGCATATCCACTTGTTTTCGTGCAATTATTTCAAATTTGATGTCTAGGTTTATTCATATTATTTTGCTTTGTTTCATTTGAAAACCGTTCAGGGATATAATAGAAACAATTAGGCTTTGCGACTGCTAAGTAGAGTATCTTACTCTTAACAGTCTTTTTCCGATCCACTGTATCAAAGTATAAAAATATAGGAAAAAAATACAAAAATATGCTACAACTTATTTCTTAACTGTTTACCAGTCTTTAAATTTAAGAAAGTCATCATTGTCGTTCGAACGCATTTTAATTATTAAAGTTTGTTTAATAATAACTTTAAAAATTATTTCGCTGGTTGCGGGTAAGTAATTAAACAGTGGTTATTGTGTCAAACCTAGGAGTGGCAACTTTTTGAGTTAAAGATCGTCGATGGTTGGAAGATGCCCATAAATTCCTTGAATCATGCTTATCCAGGTGTTCTCCGCTCTCTGCATCAAATTTTATTGATACATGCAAAAATTATCAAAATTTGTTTAATAATAATAGTAGACATTAGTATTTTTTTTTATTTGCTGCAGTTAAGTGACTAACTAAATAATGGTTATGTCATGGCTCGTGTTAGTTTGGGTTACTGTTTCAATCTTATAAATAAAATTAAAAGATGCCCTGAAGCTGAAGTAATCAAAATAATTCTTGCATCGTGTTCATATACCAGCCAGACTATTTGTAGCAAGATTATCTTGATTAGATTTGCTAAGTAATAATTTCGAAGATTATTTATGAAAGGGATTTGGTTTGATGCGGCTATAAATTTTCAAACGCATATTGAAAAACGTTTTATGGTGATGACCATAAAGTTCTTGCACCGTATTCACTTTGAGAGCTTTGTACTTTGTATCAAAATCATGTTGATTAACTTTGTAGTATCCATCTAAATCTCTGCTAGATATTTTTTATGTAAATTAGCATCCAAAATTCAGATTTTATAATATTCTGAAGTTGAAATATTACGACGAATTTTTGGTTTCTTTACTCTAATATTTTTCTTACATTTTTCTATCATTATATTTTACGCTGTCGTAATAATTAGTTTATACAGCGCGGCGCAAAAGTGACCGCGCTCCTCTTTGTTATTTTTGGAACCTATGTATTATATTAGAGAACTGAAACTCGTTATATAAATAATATAATCTTCCAGCCTAGAAATGTAGCGGTAGGAGACTGAGTGTCATTTTGATTTTTTTATAAGGAACGACAAGACTCTGCACGTACCGGAGACTGAGTGTCATTTTAATTTTTCTTATAAGCAAAGACAAGAGTCTGGACGTACCAACTCTGGTTTTATTGCCACGTTGATCGCATTTCCTATTGGCTAGATATTCACGCGGGTTACAGCTGGCGGTGGCAAATATTTTTAATAGATAGTTTTAACCAAAAAATATCTTGTGAATTATACTGTTAGTTTGGGTTAGTTATTTATTATTGGCTGGACCCCCGGAGCGAGCGAAGCCAGGGTAGGGCAAGGCGTGGTGGTAAAGAAGATACCGAAGGTGTCAGATGCGGTTAGCCAATATAGCTTCAAAATTTAAATAAAACACCATGCATTGCTCTCCGCACGCTTCGCTCGCTCGGGGAACCTAACAAACAATGACTAACCAAAACTCACCCAGTGAAAAAAACTTTAAAAATTGTTTGCCTTCACTGACCTAACGACTATTCATGGAAACTATTGGATGCATCTTATGTTAACAGATCTATAGACCTGTTGTTATGTTTGACCCCAACTGCCATCGGTAAACACTAGTAAGATATTAGTGTGGTTGGCACATCTGTGTCCCACGTGATTATGCAGCCAATAGGAAATAATACGATCAACATCGCAATAAATTCCGAATCGAGACTCTTTTTATGGAGAGCGATACATCATATTATGAACGATTTAGTAGAATACCATCCCAATATTTCGCATATAGGATGCATTCTAGGGCAAAACAGACGCATGTAAAATTTCTGATTTTGGAATTAGCAAAGTGATCTAAGTGCCAAAAACTTTTTTTTCTTGAGAAAATAAAAAAAAAATGTTCATTGAGAAATACTTCAGCAGATTTTTTATTTCAAAATCACAAAAATCAGTGGAAGCGCATAAGTTAAAGGCTATTAATGACAATTTGAGGAGGGAATAAAAATTAACGTCAAAAATACAATAAAAAACAGATTGAATCAAAGGGTTTGAAGTATAAAAATATAAAAAAAAAATATGTGCCTCACTTTTTTAAGCACACAACTGAAGTGAAACTTCTGAAAGAGATATTAGGAATTGAGTTTTTATTTTTTTTTTAAGTTTTTTCCTCATCTTTTGCCCGTGATTTCGACACTATTTTTTTGTTATTTTTGTATTTTTTCTTTTCATTTTTGCCATTCCCGACCTCATAGCTCAACTCCTTCGCCTTTTTCGCCGAAAACTGCGTTTCTCTAACTTTTATTTTAGTTAATTTTTCTTCTTATTTCGTTTTATAATACTTTTATTAACTTTCCGAACCACTTTTTATATTTTTTTAATTTTTTCCCATTTATGCGAAATTTTTTGGGATTCCGGGAGGGGGAGGGGTTATAATTTCCCCCATATATGGGGGTCCTTGCTTGTCACTTTTTCGATCCGAAACTCCTTTGCAGAGATTTCGGCAAAAACCTATTTTTTTTCCTAAAAAGTGCACTCAAACTGAAAGGATCTTGATGAAGGAACCCTGGATTTCTTCAGATAAAAATGCCAGATGATTTTAATGTATTTTTCTTCTTTTTTCTCCATAAAAAGAGTCTCGACTCGGAATTCAGTGGAACTCGCAACTCAGGGAGTTCTGCTTATAGGATTTGCCATGCTCTGGACGAGGCGCATCTTAGGACAGAAAGTACCAGGGCCGAGAATGCTCTTTTCCTCCGAAATACACATACTCTTTGTGTGCGATCGAAAAATATTTATTAGTTTATTTATTTCAAACATATGTGGGCAAGCCCACTTTTACAATATTCTTATACTAGAAAATACAGAGAATCAGTTTACATGTACGTTACACCACACCATATATTGTCGAATTTCCAGTAATAACCTTCTTAAAAATTAAATTAGAGGAACAAAAAAAATCAGAAAAGTTTCATCCCAGCCAAATCTAACGAACTGCATTGACAATATTAGAATACTTTTTTACATGATATTTTGGTGCATTATTTATGTTTGCGAATATGTCACCTTTAAATTTATGTGCATTTCTCATAAGCCTATTTATGGGAGAATTCTCAGCATGCAATATTCTGTGCTGATTTAATCTAAATGTGTTACAATGCCTTAATGGTCTAGGAGGTACATACATTTCTAATTAATTTAAAATCTCAGACATTGCGTAAAAATATATCTCTTCATCCTCGACGTTTGCTTAAAGTCTTGAAATTATTTTCCTCTTTCAGAGTTACATGGTCTAAATTTTCAATTGCAAATCCTTTTTTAAAAGAGATATACAAGGTGATATTTAAGTAAGCTTCAGGAAGTGACCCTTTGAGTGATTTTAAGACTAAAAGTTTATATAAACATACGTCCGAAAATACACTGTTTTCAAAATTCAGGGTGTTCAAGAAAAAACGATGGTGTACGCCTGTGACTTCTTTCTAATTTTTGTGTTTATTTCAGATTAAGGAACTAAAAATACAACTTTTGTGTCCCTTGAATTATTTCGTGCCTTACTTACATTTTAGGAAAAAAAATAAAAACCACTATTACATTGTCCCTACACTATACCACAAAAAAGTGATATTTATTTTATTTTTTCATAAAACTAAGCAAGATACGAAGCTAATACGAGGGGTAGCAAAGTTGTATTTTTAATTGTTCAATTTGAAAAAAATATAGAATTTTTAAAAAAGTGAGTGGCTTACATTTTTTTTATCAAAAGTATCCAGTAAATTGACTTCCGAGACGCCACTGGACTTAACAATAATTAATCTAACTCAGGCTAAATTAGCCCCTTACCTACAGTAAATACTACCCCCGAATTTTAACAAAATCGAATAAAAGATTGTTAAGATTTTTACAAAAAAGGAAACGATTCTCTCAAAATCTGTCTATATTCTCCTGTAACACCCCTTATTGAGTTATAAACTTTCAAATCGTCAGCACTTAAAAACAAAACATAGTTGGAGTCTAAAAAACATGCAGAAACATCATTAATAAACAAATTAAACAGATGTGATGTTTGTGCCCCACAAATATGTATTGGGTCAGATACAAAAATTTTTATTTTTCAAGTTAAGTTAGTATTGCTGAGATAAGATTCGAACCACTCCAATAATGAACCATTTATGTCATATTCAGAGAGCTTACTAATAAGTAAACAGACTAAACTAGTGTGTCAAAAGCTTTTCAAAAATCAGTGTAAATTGAGTCAACCACAAAGCCTTCTTCCTCAAGGGCTCCAGTATACAAAATTAAATTTACATTTATAGATTCTTGTAGTCACATATGCAGTTCTTTTTACCCCTTGTTGAATAAATAGAGCTAACATAGGAAATTTTCCAGGTATTTTGTAGTAGTTTGGGTTATTATAAAGTATATTAAATAATATAACCTTCCAGCCTAGAAATTTAGCGGTAGGAGACTGAGTGTCATTTTTATTTTTTTATAAGGAACGACAAGACTCTACACGTACCGGAGATTGAGTGTCATTTTGATTTCTTTATAAGAAAAGATAAGAGTCTGGACGTACCAACTCCGGTTTTATGGCCACGTTGATCGCATTTCCTATTAGCTAGATATTCACGCGGGTTATAGCTGGCGGTGGCAAATATTTTTAATTGATATCTTGTGAATTGTACTGTTAGTTTGGGTTAGTTATTTATTATTGGATGAACCCCCGGAGCCACTCCGCCACTCCACTGCAATAATGAACCATTTATGCCATATTCAGAGAGCTTACTAATAAGTCAACAGAATAAACTAGTTTGTCAAAAGCTTTTCAAAATTCAGTGTAAATTGAGTCAACCACAAAGCCTTCTTCCTCAAGGACTCCAGAAATGTATTCAGTATACCCCTTGTTAAATAAATAAGGCTAACATAGAACATTTTCCAGAGATTTCGTAGTAGTTGTTGAGTTATTAAAATATTCCATCATGGTCTGGAAAGTAAAAATTCACACTCCTTTAAAAACTGTGGAGGCACTTTATCTGGCCCTAGGCCTAGTTAAATTAACCGCAGCAAGCTTATAAAGATTTTTGATGTGCTAAAGTTAAAGGCGGATACATTATTCAAGCAGCCAAGCACAACCTCATTGTCAAATGATCCTGAGTTTTAATATAAACAGAACTGAAATGAGCTGCAAAAGCATTAACAATATCTCGATAGTCAGTTAAACTTGTATTTTTATAAGACATAATAGAGGTAATTGAGTTTTACGTAATTCCAAAACCCCTGAACATTGTCATGAATCTCATCTTCGATATTTCTTACATATATATATCATATCTACTCCTCGATATAGTCAAATATAGACCCAGTAGACCTATCTTTTTATGAGATCCCTTTTTTTAATGCAATGTTTAAGAATTAAGTTCTGGAGACAACCATCTTTAAAGTCGGTCTCAGCTTTTTTTGGGAGCATGCATATAAAATTAAATAAACACTTTCTACAGCTAGGTTTACATCAGAATCTAAAATGGCAGCATAATTTATTGAACAGTTATTTATACCTATATAATCACAGGTTTTAAAGACTCAAACAAATTAATTCATCTTAAAGGCAACAAATTTGATATAAGTTATGCTTAAGATACAATATTGAATGTCGGATGATGGTTGTCGCAATTTACCAAAATATCGTAGGAGCATTCAACATTTACCATACGGTTACTAAAAATAAATTAAGTCTAAAAACTCATTTTTGGTGTTGAGGATGTGATTGATTTGGTTTAGATTACAGTAAGATGTTGATTATAGAAGAATTTGACCACATTTGCTATTTTCTAACACCTCAAGGTGTTGACTCGACATGACACAAAAAAACACAGATCCGGAAAATTATAGTCACCTAATACATACACAACAATTCTCATCCTGGGAAATCAAATCTTCCATTACTCCACAGTGATATTCATATACTCTTGAAGGGCACAGGTTTGGGGGCAGTATGCCATACAAAGTAAAATGGCATTGTTATAAGCCCATATTTTCACCCAGAACTCCTTATGGCCGCCTGTAGAGGCAGGAATAGTAAAGCAAGTGGCGTTAAAGTGTTTCTTAACTAGCAGAAGAACACCTCTTTAGATTTGTTTGCCTTCTAACCACCAAACCACCCCTGCACATGCTAAACTCATGAAATCCACACCCCGTGTCTGCAAACTCATTGTTAAGGCAGGTCTCAGTGAACGCTATTACATCATAATTACTTGTTGATTTTACATTTAATGGCAACTAAGGAAGCTTAGTTCGAAAACCCCTGATATTTTGGTAATAATTGTGACGTTAAAAGTTTCCTTGGTCCTGATTTCTTATGTGAAGATGTTTGCCTTCTACTCTTCGTATGGCATTCAACGGCCAAAAATCAAGGGCAGGGCTGGTGCCTTAAATGCAATAAGATAGTTGTTCTTTGTAGATATCTTCTCGCAAGATTGTTGTTGTTAATATTGTTGGCGGCAAGATTGTCTACTAAATGATCGTCGGTTACTTGCCTCCAAGTTACTGACATGACACCAATTTCGCTCCTCGACAGCAGCCAGCTTCCTCTTGTACTTGAGGTTCTTTGAACACACGATACAAGGTGTGTCGTGGTTGAACAATGTTTGAAAAGCTCCTTTTTTCAGCAGTAGTCCCTGAATGAGATGAGTTTAATGGTGTTAGCATGCTTGAATTGCCACAATCTAATGAAATCTGACTGGCCTGAGCTTGTTGAGTATTAGCAAGAGGTACTTTTTCTATTAAAAATCTGACTAGTTTTATTTAAGAGGATTTTATCCTGCTTGAGACTTATCGCCTCAGTCTAATTTTAAGGTAATTTTCGATACAACCAAGCTCACGATTCTTGTCAGCACTAGAGATCCCAAACTACCAATTGTAGACCTAAATACCTTGACCTTCTCTTCACGCTTAGAGACCTTAATATTTTGGATATTGGCAGAGTTACTAAGTCCCTGATTTTGGTTTTAAGGCCCCCCACTTCATTTGTAAGGATCTCAACTACTTTAAAGACTTTCGGAAGTTGCTTAAAGTATGGGACACAATCAAGGCACAAATGAACCAGAGTATGTGGTTAATTAGTTGGATTAAGACGAATTCCCCAAGGTCGACAAAGTAATATTTCCGGGACCGTTATGTGCGATTTTCCAGCAACCCTTAACAATACCAGAGTAATGTAATGTGCGCCCTGTCGACGGGCCGAAAATGTCGACATTTTCGGGTGATCGCAGAAAAAATCGTTTTTGTACATGACACGAAAACAATAAAATTACTACTTAGAAAATCAGTTACAAAGGCTGTACCACTTAGGTCACTTTGATATACAAGAACTACCGATGTTAGCACCATCGCCATCTAATCAGTAATTTTTCAAGTACAAGGGGCACTTCAATTGACTTAAATCAAATTATACCAGATTGGTTGAAGTTCACGGAAAAGGTGTTTTCAGATATTTTGGCACTTAGATCAGTTTGTCCCAGCCACTCTTCATTATCTAATAAATGATAGGGTAAAATTTTATTTAAACACAGGTACATAGGGTGACTTATTTTTAATAGTAAATAATGGACTTTTAATATAGGTATGGTTGTTCAATAAGGCTGACTTAAAGCTTATTTTTCTGTTTATTTCCGACCTTACCCAACAACTAGGTTATTATAAAAGATAAAATTCTTGCATTCAATGTGCACCATCTAGAAGCTAGAATCTGACATTCTTGTAGCACAAAACGCAACTTCCGGTCTAATCGGAAGTGATAGAAACTTTTTCATTTTGAATACCGCTTTATTCAATTTCAATTGTTCGGATTCTTCCTTAGGATACTGCAGCTAAAATCTGTCCGACCAAAACATAACATCTGCTCTAACTGAAAATGATTTTTTTTCAATTACTTTTTATCCATGAATGTATATAAAACAGAAGCAAATTTACTCCCTCATTTTCAAAATATCTTTTATTGATTAAATTTTATATGTATAAAGGAGCTTCTATATGATTTAAAATTACCGATCCGTTGGTATCCTAGGTCGCCCGAAATAGGCTGCTTTTATTCTTTTATTAGAATGATAGGCTGCTTTTATTAGAATGAAAGGTCTTGTTTATTTTTAGAAGAGGCAAATGCACACATGTACTATAAAATCATTTTAGCAACTATAAACAACACAAAACCTTCAATATCATATTGAAATACATGTATGGTATAATTCTAATATAAACAATTTGTGTTTGATGAAACATAAACAAACGTATCGACGTAACGAAAACAAGACATGCATTGAATATATACAACTGCTTGCTTTATAATCCATATTATGATTAAATAGACGTGAAAACTGCAGCAATGAAACATCTATAATATAAAGAATTACCCAAAAATGCAGGGCCCTTGTAAAGCTGGATTACTGACCAATACATATTATATTATTTTTAACGTTTCAGTCAAGGTAAATGATTCTAAGCAATATCGTTCTGGAAGCATTTTCATAATAGTATATTATGATATAGGTGTATAGGAGGGCCTTTAAAGCACGCGCGACATATTTCAAAACACGACGCGCAGCGGAGTGTTTTGTAAGTCGCAAGGGCTTTAAAGGCCTCTTATACACTTATATCATACGCTATTTTTTATTACAAATGCATCATAATCTCAAAAATGTCTTAAATATTAAACTTAAGGGATATATTGACGAATATATTAATCTGTCACATTTGACATGATCAAATGTTTCTATAGCAACCTTTAAAAAAGTAGGCGCCTCATAAACATCATTTTAAGCACGCTGCAGCGTGCGATAATCGTTGATTATGATGCATG
>MU181971.1:141646-192630 GCA_016904865.1 Pissodes strobi
CGCTGCAGCGTGCGATAATCGTTGATTATGATGCATGCGTAATAAAAAATAATTTTACGTTATTTTTAAATCAATGACGAGGATGTAAAATAGGTAATAATTAAAGCGACATTGCTATAATTATAAAAACGGATTTCATCAAGTAAAATAAAAATAAAATAATATAATATTTATTAAATAATCATAATTTGAGAGATTTTATAGAAAATAATTTGTAATTTAAGTAAAATATCTGCTAGAATTTAATAATGTATCATTTATACCATTAACACTGATAAACTTCATTAGAATTTAATGGGCACATAATATAAACATATCATGAAAAAGACGCTGGTGCCTCTTGCTCCATACGGAAGAGGTTACTTCATCATGTTCGGGTTGGTATTTATAGTTTGGTGTTAACTTTTCCCAAATCTGTTTTATTTTCCCCTAATTCATTTTCTAGCCCAAACTCTTATCAGGAATTATTATTCTTTTAATTCACGACTAGCAAGCACTAACGGAAACACATTATATTATTCCACTCAAATTAGATCCACATTATCCAGCAGTATGAACGTATTGGAACATAAAAATATCTTCCTTGACTAAAAATAAACTCATGCGAAAACTATAACCCTGCATAATTTTCAAAACCTGGAAATAACGATATACCTATATGTAATGCTTTTTCGTCTCTATAATTGTGCAAAACAATTTCAACTTCCGGAAAATAGCAACTCAAATCCAGTCATTTGCTCCTTGTGAATTTCGGGTATATTTTTGTATTGTAGCAGCTGCACGGTCTCTTAATTTTAAACTTTGCAGTATTCGACGTTTTGAAGCTCAGAAAAATTTAGTTCTTTACCGCGATTAGTGCAGTTTCGATCGGATATTATATTCTACCGGATTGGCATACCTATTTTTCGTCCGTGGATTTCCTTTCTAAACCTGTTCCCTAGTTCGCTTTAATTTATGTTGCGGTCCCCAACATAAACTGCTGGGTGCTTCATCTTCATAGCGAATCCTTCTAAAATAGTGATATTTCTTGTTACTAAAAAACTGTGTGTGCTTAAAACCGCATGACAGAAGTGAATTTGCTCCTGGTTATTCGGTTTTCTAATAATAAAATATTATATCATCATCATTTCCAAAGTGTCTTTTCGTACGACTTTTCGTACGATTCTCGTCAAATAACCAATATTTCTATATTTTTGGGGAAAAACCTACATTTTTTGATTTACAAATCGATGTTTTTATATTTTTCCCCAAAGCTCCATCCGACATTGTCGAAGCAGCGAAACCTTTAAAAAGTATGTCCAAAAAACTTCATCAAAATTCCAAGCAAAATTTTTAAAAATCGCTCGTAATAACTCGGAAATTGAAAATCTGATCACCAATAACAAATGGCCATCGGCTACCCTCAAGTCTTACCTAAAGACACAGGCATATAATTTTTATCAAATCTCAATTTTTCTATTTAACAAATTTCCTTTTATCCTGCCTTAATGCAGGTATATAAAGCCTGCCCAGCTCTCTGCACTGAAGCACCATAAGTTTGCGGTCGCCAACTATATGCAGGGTCTTGCAGAACGATGGGCATTGTCACTCTAGAGCTTAAAGTATAAAAAATTCCCATGAAAAGTGTGGAATATTCGAAAAATTATGGGAATAATGACATAACAGTTGAAATTGCACTCTGCCATTTCAACACTAAAACTTCCACTAAATGATATATTAAAAAAGCATAAAAAAGGATAATGTGTGTTATCAGATGCCATCTGTGCATGAGAATTAACTAGATTCTGAAACAGCTTGTTACATAGGGAAGACCGAAACTGCTTATTTTCTTTATTTTCTATAAAAAATAGCCCTCCATTTTTGGAGTCGGATTATTTCAACTTTGAAACTACAAGAGAAAATAATCTCGTGCAATACGACTTTTCTGAATTTACGATAATTTTTATAGGTACAGTAATGGCATTACAACCGAAGCTATCACTGTATGTCTATATGAGTTTTTTCCCGATAAGATACACCCCTAAAGACATTGTGGGAAATGCGCTTTTTCCAACAACTACAACTTTTCTACTGATACTGATCATACAATGAGGCATAATGTTGTACAAAACAGTGGCCCTTAAAATGATATAGAGACATGGTTTTAATATCAGTTCATGGAAACACGGGCATCCTATTTTTAAGATTTTTACCCCCTCTTTTAAAGTCTCATAAGATTTTTCCTTCACATCGTTATGTTTGACTCCTTAGGTCTTAAGAATAAAAAAGATCCTTTGTTGATATCGCGAAAATGAAATGTTTTTCTTCTTCTTCTACTTCTTCTTGTTATCAGGCGCTCTTCTTCCGAAGGTTGGCGAACCAAGTGGCAATAATCGTAGTCTGGGAAGAAAAATTTCTGTAGACGAACGATCAAACCATCTTGTCAGATCCTTTAGCTGTAAGTTTTACCGCCTTCCCACTGATCACTCTGCCCTTTACTATGAGTCGAAGCAGATCTTATCTTTCACCTCTCAGCACATGATCCAGATACTGTATTTTCATTTATTTGATGGTGTTCAGTAATTATTTTTGTTTGCGCATAATCCTCTGTAGCCATGAAATTAGCAGCAGCCACCTGTATATATACATTTCGAAGGCTTCTATTATTTTTTTCTGTCTGTAGACCTATCTTCCAACTGTCACAACCATAAAGCAGGACAGGGAAAATATCGCTGGTTATTCACATACCAAAATGTTCATTGTGACGATTAAATGTTCCGGACATAGAAATAGTGCACTCGTCCATCCCAATGACTTTATTTAAAAAATCACCATCTTCTTGTAATTTATTTTGAAGTCAATGGCAAAACTCTAGGTGCCTTTCGGAATCACCAGATCTTAAGATTTGGCTTACGTGCCCATGCGATCTAAGTATTCGCCAAATTCTCAAACTTGGTTTCTGTAAATCATATTCAAATGCATTTTCGACCTGTACTTAATAAAGGAATTAGTAAATTAAGTACCATTTAATACTATCTATTAAATTACAGAATCTATAATATGCTCTTCTTGTTCTAGATCCACTTTTTGCTTGCCATAACTTGCCCTTGGTTTTTTTAAAACCTCCATGCTCTGCTAAATTTGTATGTTGTTGAGAGTATTTCCATTTTTTAATAGGATGTTTTATTGATACGACTTGTTCCATAAATTGTTCCTTAATACGTAGGGGTGCCTTTATCGTAGGTTTATTGTAGTCCCCCCATAACCTTATTCTATGGGTATCAGTAATTTGGTTTTGAAGACATTCAAATATAAACCGAACATTTCGCTATAGTGAGAGCTACACGATTTTGTAGTTCTTGTTCATCATTTGCTATTATAACGGTATCGTCAAATATTTCGTTTTTATTGTCCCTTAAGATTGTGCATTCAGGCTTTCTATAGCGAATTTTTATTGAAGTTGTTCTATCTCTAGACATTTGTGTCGTCAACCACTTTTCGTTTGACTTTCTATATTTTTTCCTAATGGTTCTTTAATGTGTTTGATAAATTTTTATTAGTCTTGTCTTTATTAAGTTCCAAATTGACTCACTTAAAGGGTATTCCGGACTAAGAGCCATATTTTTGTTTTTGACTGCCATTTAGATTTTTAGAATTGTTGATTTAACTGCGCTTTTCTGTGTCAGTACTATACTGTATCGAAGTCAGTTTTCTTGCCCTATACTCGTAGCCTGATATTTATGAAACTTCTGCCTTTCACCAGTTGAGGTTTTGATCTGCCCCGAGTATTTCATTTCTTGGGTACCACCCATGTCTGGAAGACATCCTCCTATCCGCGATCCGGGGCACCCGATGGGGGATCTTGCAACTCCTTGAAAATTCCCAATTGGAATGTTGAGTTACTTCATATTTAAGCAAAATAATAGTGCAAAATTTAAGCCCTAGTTCACTTATTTTTTACTAAATAATTGTTATATTATTCTAAGGGGCTCTATTCATTACAACGTTAGCCTAAATTCTATCAAATTGTATCAGCACTTTACACTCAAAAAATATTATCCACTGTTCTGGGACTCCCAGTTTAATAACCCAAACTAGCCCAAAGTTAATTATCAATTTTCGAAAAAGATGCATTACTCGAGCATTTTATCTAAAACAACTAAAAAGTTAGCTTAATATATGCACACGGATAATATATTTATACTAAAAAGAAAGAATAATATAAAATAATCTAAACAAAAATGCTGACTATCGTACCTTAAGAAGGAAATAAAGGAATTAGAGGTGCATCTTATACAGGAATAATGGAGTGCGCAGAATTGGATCTAATATTTTTATCTTTGAAGTCATTTAAGTTTTTTATGAATTTAATGAGTCAGGAGATTTTGTTCTGCCAGACAGCCCCACACAGTAAACGATAAATGATTTTTTTTTGTACTTTAAGAAGAAAATAAGTGAATTAGAGGTGCATCTTATGCAGGATTAATGGAGTGGACAGAATTGTTGTCTAATGTTTTGATCTTTGAAGTCATTTAAGTTTTTTATGAATTTAATGAGGCAGGAGATTTTGTTCTGCAAGGCAGTCCCACACTTTATTTTTTTGTACTTTAGGAAGAAAATAAGAGAATTAGAGGTGCATCTTATGGAGTGGGCAAAATTGGAGTCTAATTTTTTGATCTTCGAAGTCATTTAAGTTTTTATGAATTTAATGAGGCAGGAAATTTGTTCTGCAAGACAGTCCCACACAGTAAAGTACAAATGGTTGTTTTTTTTTGTTCTTCGTATATTCAGACTTCTATTCTATATGTACACTCGTGTTCAATAAAGTGTTTTGAAAACCTACCTACTAGTATTCAGAGTACAAGTATGCTCTTTATTATTACTTTAAAATATAATGCAGTGAAAATTCTAATAGATGGCATATTCCAAAACATCTAATTTACAACGCATTAGACTTACTGTACAACGCTTTATTGAACGCAACTGTCGCTATAATCATTTAAGAAATGAATGAAATTACTTATTTAAATAAGCCTGATAATAAGTAACTTATTTTCCCAGACCTATTATATGTCAGTGAAAGGATCCTCGGCTCACGAAACGGATATATTTTAGCCACAGCAGGGATGAACTGAACTCATCATAGTTGGATTAAATTGCTGTGTTTTCATTAATATTATGGTATTTCTTGCAGCAGTTTGCTATATGTACATAATATTAAGACATTTTTTTCACTTACACTAATTAAAAAATTAACGTATGTTTTTAGCTGTTTCAAATCTTTGACTGGACAATATTATCTAATAGTGAATTATTTTTCACATTTAACAGTATAGTTCTGCTATTGGCTATGTGGAAGATCTGTTAAGTGACATCTGGTGTCAATAATCGGCGAACCCAGTAGCATTTGTATCCACATTACCAAATACGATAAGGGTCACTTTGAATCGTTCTAGCGACAAAAAAGTTCCGAGAGTCGAAAATACTGAGAGGACAACAGTTCCATAGGAAATTTCGAGGAAAGAAAACTCCCTAAATGATTCCCTGTTTTGAAAATGTCGGGAATTGGACCTTTCAGGGAAAATGTAGGAACGTCGATTTCTAGGTTAAAATGAATTGAGGTTTAGAAATGTTAACGATAATCTACGCCGAAAACTGTACTAGAAGACTCTTTGGAAATACCGATGTGTTTTATACAGTGTAAGCTAGTTGAATTTAAACTTTTCGACATTTAGAGCTTTAACACGACACCACTTAATATTTTATTACTGGAAAATCAAATAATCTCAAGCAACCAATCTAAAGAGGGGAAGACATGTAGAATATGAGCAGAAGATACCAAAAAATCGCATCGATCTTATTGAAAATGCCGAATTGTTGATTTTTAAAATTCTCAGTCTGGAAAATCTACTTTTAGCGTACCTACGTGCCAACGCTAAGCTATTCTCAAGAAATCAATCTCAGATCCGTAAACCCCGTAATCTCTGCTACAAAAAAGTTTTATAGCAATTTTCCGTACGAGATCGGCAAATACGAGAAAACGAAGATTAAATTGATGAAACATGCAAAAAATCTCAAAAAAAATTTTCGTCTATTTTACTAGTCGTAATAGATAGCTTTGCTTTTGCATTGCAGATTGCATTTTGGGAGATTTGAAGAAATAAGTCATCCAATATTTTATGACGTGTAGGTTAAAATAAATGTAGATTAATCCATTTAATTGCCTAAAATCAGGGCCGTAACTAGACAAAAATGTGGCTTAATTTTTCCTGTGACATTGACCTTAAATAATGTTTAACAAGCTTTAATTTAGAAAAATAACGTCACAAAGTTGCGCTTGTAACGGGTAAGGTTAAAAAACTTTGGATTGAAATTGAAAAGTTTGGATACTCAGAAAGTAAGTAGAATTTAATTAAGTTTTGGTATATTTCATATACCGAGAGCTTAACCAACGCGCACTTGCGCGGTGCACTTGTTGACTTGTTTTTGTTACCGGGCTCAGGATCGCAAAGTTTGGGCTTTTCTTTCTGCACGTAGCAAATCAGTGCAGTCCGTAATCTAATTAAGACTCTCGCAATAATAAAAATAGGTCGGATTCCTACAAATGCTAACAATTATTTTGGTTCTCACAAGTGGAAATATTGGTACTTGAAGTACCTATGTATGTCATTTTGCCCACTCTATTTTATCACTTAATCAGCTTCAGACTGCTAGTCACCAAGCGTTTAGTTCCTTTTGGTGAACGCGTTTCTACAGAACGTCCAGTGCTTTGGTTTAGCTTCAGAGATTCTAGGGAGTGTTCTTGAAAATTCTAGCTAGTCACGAGTAAAATCTAGCGATGGCACGATCGATAAATTAAGATGCTTCTCTCTTTAGAACACACTGGAATATGATTTTCGATCGATATTAAGTGATTCGCTAGAAAAAACAAAATAATTCCTTTCAACACATGTTTTACATAGAGATAACCAACTGTTCCAATATGAATGAATCAGACTATTGACTTTGTAATATTTGAAACATGCAAAAAATGCGTTATTATTCATGCTGAAAAGTAACATTGCATGGGAAATACAATGAAAATGTATAAATAGACTGGTTTACCCGACCGCAATATTTTGATTAAATTCCTGCTTTTTTTGAATGTACTCTCTTATAATTCCGCTGCTATGATATTGTACCTAACTAGATATGATGGGTATTGACTAGAGATCTTATTTAACTTTAATTAGCAATTCAACTTAATAAAATTCGTCATATTTGTCTCATCGATCTATACGTAAAAACACACCAGCAAAGACCTACACAGACTGACTTCTTATGTATTATTAAGGATATGACCTGATCCTAGGTGCGTAAAACCTCATACAAATTTTGACAAAATTATTAAATAACTCTCAGTTATGAGAATAAAATCCTACCCGAAATATTTATGTGGAGATGCGTTCCAAAAACTGTATTTTAACTTATAATAATTATAATAATTGGGGTGGATTCCTTTCTCAGATTGCTACAGAAGGCGAAACCGTAACAGGAAACACAAAGTCTTGACACTGGTCCGAAAAATCACTTAGGGTCCACGAAATTTAATCACGCATATTGAAACAAGGCTAGCAAAACAATTACGCTAATCGAGTGTCCTAATCCTATTGCTCATGCTGATGATGCTAACCATGTTAACATTATCAAAATGTGAATTCTCGAATCAGGGAAGATAAGATGTAATATATAGGGATATAAATTTTTCGATTTTCATCCGATGGGAACAATCACATATTTAAAGAATACGATACGTCCGTATTTCCTTGAATCATACCCTCTCTACCCCCACGCGAGACCAGTTCCAGTGACTAGATAATTCACGCCCTGCGAATACAATTTATGGATTTATGAATAATGCCTATAATTCATGAAGGCAAGGAGAGTCGTACTTCCCTATCGCTTCCATGGAGTGCACGTATATGAGAAAATATTATTCTACTTCTCTATTATGTAATAATCAGAAATAGAAACGAAGGTCCTACATTTGAAAGAATTGCCGAAAACCATAACTACCCGTCCATACAAAGAAACTCGTTGAATACCAACCTTAAAGCAGTCAGGCTATAAAAGAGGGTACCTACTCTGTATCACCAATAACATTCATGCTCATGTATATAAAGATAAAATCTTTGCAAAAAATAATGTCAAAAATATAGGATAGATGACAAAAAATTGCCTAATAGCACATGAATTTTCATATTTTTAGGTAAAAGAGAGTTATGAGTATTTATCATGACTTTCAATCGATATATGTTCAGACAACACAAGAGTAAGCAAAATAAATTCCTTTCCTCAGTGGAGATTTAATAAATAACTTGAGATATGCTGACTATACAATTTTAGTTGCGGATAGGGCCGAAAGGCTATACACGTTGATGATTATGTGGAGAAAAGAAGTGCCACTTTACACTCCGAATTTGGAGTCAGGGATAATTTTCTTTAACTATCAATGATCAGAGAGTCCTTTCCTATAAACTATCAATATTCATAAATTTGCAGCATTAATAAAGAATAGGACCACTCCCAACACATTAAGTGCCTCATGAAGGAAATCGATATATATCATCAAACTGAACATCCATCATATTATAAGAACGATAGTTTTTATATTGCTATAATCCTTCAATTCAAAAAAAGTCGAAGACGAATGTATTAGCCCAAGAACCTCAAGCAGTGGACCGTGCTGACGACCATATTATCATATAAAAATTATGTGAATCGAACTTGACACCCTCCTGGATCTTTCTCTAACCACAAATCCTTACTAGTACACAATTACAGTTCGTCCGCCATTAGAAACTTTCGCCCACAAAGTTATTGAACTGCCACTACTACAGAAGGATCCTCCATTACCTCGTAAAATCTGGCATTAGAATCATCCAAACTGGGAAGATCTAAGAGAGTTCTACCTAGATTTTGCTTGGTTTGACGTCTGCTTTGGCACTGACGACCCGTCAATCTGTTGCGAAGAGATTACGCAAGTAATCTCCGCAAGAATGGAAGCATACATCCCAATTTCCATCAAGTTACCGTCAAAAGGAAAGCCCTGGTTCGATGGAAGATGCAAAAGATCTGTAGGTAGGAAACAGCAAGCCTATAAGTACTGGCAGCAAAATCAGAGCGCCGAAAATCGCAATTATTTTGCTGAAGCGAGAAACGAATGCAAACGTGTCATTGACGGAACTAAGGACAAACACAATCAAAGGATCAGGAACTAACTTTTGCAATGCCCTAGTGGCCCCGGGAATTTTTGGTCGATAGCAAAGACATTAACTAATGACTACAAAAACGTCTCCCACCCTTGACAGATGAACGCGGCGTCACGGCGCCTACAGCTAAGGCAAGGCTCTCTCTCCCCACCATATCCAACGTCAACACTACCATGGCAGAATAATTTTCATCACCGTGATATTCGTAAAATCCTCACAGAGCTAGATACGCAAAAGGCATCAGGACCGGATGGAATACCTGCCATCGTGTTAAAGAACTAACACCCATTGGCTCCAGGCTGCTTTTTTTCTGTCCTATCGAAAGGGGATTTTACCCATCTTCTTGGAAAGTCGCTCGAGTGCAACCTGATCCAAGAGTCTGAGAGAATCTCGAGCGATTGCGAAGGCATTCGGCAGAATTTGGCATGACAGATTGTTCAACAAACTGCCGTTCTCCGGACTGTCAGCGTCTCTCTGCAGCTGGCTTGCCAGTTTCCTTAAAAACCGATCCCTGCACGGTGCAGTTGATGAACACATTCACCATTAATGCAGGCGTGCCTCAAGGCACAATACTTTCACCAACTCTGTTACTTATCTATATTAATGACCTGCTGACCGAAACCAATAATCCTGTTTACAGTTTTGCAGATGATAGTAGAGTAGAATGGGGAAAAGGACGCACGTAATATATAATATAAGTACACAAGCCAGAAATATTAATGAAACCAAACGTTTGTTTTTTTTAGCCTAACAGTACAACCTCTTAGGTACAAAAAGTGATATATTTCTCTTGAAAAAACAAAAAGAGTAACACTTAAAAAAATAAATAGTGAGCCGACTCAAAATGGGATATTTGCCCCACTAGTGGGGTAAAAGTCTCAAACGTGTGGGGCAAAAGTCCCTCACAGATAAACATGAGGTAAACATTATAATAGTAGCAAAGACAAAAACTGAAACAAAAAAACAACGAAAACAAAAATTCAAATATCATGAAAAAAGTAAAAAAAACATGGGAAAATAGATTATTCACAACAGTCGCAAATAAATTTTCCAATATTTTCATAAACGCTGCACTTCTCGTGCCACCACTTTGAACATTTTTCGCATTGAACCCAATCTTCTATTGGCGGATCGCTATATTTCTCCGAGCAACCAGGACATGCAAGTTCATCCGAAAACAAGATGCATGTGGCAAAAGTCCGCGTGGATTTTTGCCCCGTGAAGAAATGGGATTTTTGCCCCACAAGCTAAAAATATTTTCAAATTTACCGCCATTTTTTACCAAATGAGATTCGTGCAAATTCACTGTGTGTTACATACACTCACATGCCATAGATCATTCCACTAATTGGTTTTTAAAATTCAATAATAATCAACGATACAATAGCTTATAAACTAATTCGCTAAAATTACATGCAAAGCGTATAAAAGTATAAATTACCTCATGACTGCAAGAACACCCTGCTAGGCACCCAAGAAAACACTGGCCAATGCGGTTTGGTATTTTTCAGAACATATTGTGGCGTTGTTGTCTGATTTTGCTTTTTCTCTTGAAAATTCTGATTTGACACTATTGCCCCGCGCGTACTTTAGCCCCATTCTACTCTACCCTTGTCTCCCGAGTTAGATCAGAAAACCCTTTACCAGCGACTGAGGCTTATCACCGCAGACAGAAGCAGATTAAATAATTAATCAAGATCTGGAGAGGAGAAGGTTCGAAGTTGAGCGACAGAAATTTGGTCCAATTAAATGCAGCAAAAACCCAAGCAGCCACGTTTACCAAGAAAGCTAATACGGCTGGTCCTGACATCATTATGGCAGGATCGACCATTTCTTCATCCTCGTGAATCGGACTAGTGGGTGTCTCGATCAACACATGTCCTGGCATTACCACGTTGCTAATATCGCAAAATCAGCCTCGCAGAAACGTGGTGCGCTATTTCGCAACAAAAAACTGTATAACTGCAGCAGCTGCTCTTGCTCTACAAAACGCAAATAAGATAGTGCTTAGAATATTGCTCACACATCTGGGGTGCACACCCTAAAGCGGCTGGATTCCATTCAAAAGAGAGCTGTGCGTCTCGTCGGCAACCCGGACTTGACCCGGTATTTGGATAGTCTAGAACATCTCAGACATATGAACGAGATCTCGCTGTTTTACAGACATTTTAACGGCAGATGTCCCAGGATTTGGCCGTCTCATCCCGCCCCCAGCAAAGCCTATCAGACAATCACAACAGACGGCGAGAGCGCGTCCATTCGTCGTAGAACATCACTTTACAAGGAATCCTTTGTCTGGAGCACTGCATCACTGTGGAACTCACTCCCAGGACATCTGTTTCCCGCTAATTACAACCTACAGCTATTCAAGAATCGTGCTAATCAACATCTTCGCACACACACCGCTCGCCAAGTGCCACAGGATCTCCTTTAGCGTTTTTTTTATAATGCTCTTAAGACGAAGGTTCCTCAACAGATTATTTGCTGGTCCTGAAAGTATTCTTTGATTAATGAAGTCAGTACAAGTAAACATTCTCATTACGTTTTGCATTGGTCGATAATGAAAAAAACTTAGATGTAGAAGAGGCAAAGAATTACGGAATAGATAGTAAATACTGAACTAAATAAAAAAGTGTGTGCTTAAGACCGCACTATAGAAAGCTTCAAAAAGCTATAATTTGCTCCAGATTATTCGAATTTTCGATTAGGTATGACGTGGCTAGTCAAAACTGGAAATTGCGAAAACAATAAATTCAACTAGCTTACCCTGACTAAAAGTGTTTCCTTGTACGGTATTTTTACGTAGATTCACGTCAAATGATCTATTTTTTCTTTAAAAAAATTCCTTTTCAAGAAAAACTATCAAAATCATTTTTGAAACAGAAAAGCATTTAGAGAGTCTTTGTCCTCTAAATTTCATAGTTAATTGTCGGTCCTCTGAGTTTTGTCGATCCTCGCGACTTTTTTGGCACTAGAACGAGCCTAAGTGACTGCTTTTTCAAAAATATACACGTTCAAAAAAAATACTCGCCATTTTTCTATTCTCGCCAATTTCAATAAGGTTTGGAAGACCGTCAAAAGAAACGTCAGTCGCCCAGAATACTTCATTAATTTTAATTTCTTTTTCGACACTTATCGCGTATCAAAGCAAAATTTTGAAAAATCGGACATGTGACGTAATAACTCGGAAACGGAAAATCGGATCGGCAAAAACAATTGACCGTCGGCTACCCTCAAGTATTGAATAAAAATTGGCCTAATACCAAATTTCCAGTCGCAGCCGTTTTCGAAAAAAAAATGTTAACCTAAAAAATACCCGAATAATTACTTAGTCGAGTCTGACGCATTACATAATGGCTAACTTCCATTCACTACACAGGAAAAAGTGTGATGAATGCGCCTAAAGATGTTTTCACTTGAAAAACAATCTGTGTCAAGCAATCTCCTCGATACATTCTCAGGATTCTGGCATTCAAGGAAATAGGTTTAAAGTTATTACCTTACGGTTATAGTATATTAGGTAACTAGTAGGAAAAACAAAACATTCCTGGACGATTGAGGCAATTGCTGGACTAGGCGCAGCCGAGACCAGCAACACAAGAGTCCAGGAATGCGCTTTTCCTACGTGTTGCACATGCTATTTTTTATCCGATCGGAATTAATTAGTATACGTACTTATGAAAATAGAGCCAAATATTACTCTAAATAAAAACGGTGTTTTAAATGTAAACTCACCATAATATCAAGTTTTGAATCGAGCGAGTAACTACGGAAACTACAGTTACTTTTGATAAGCGTCAGAATTCTGACAAGCAAGGTGTTTCAATAATATTATATTCCCGTCCTAGGACGGAAATGTTATATTCCTTTACTGCATATTCCTGTACAGTTATTGGATGTTGCCAAAGAAAATTATACTTATAATATTCTTTGATGTTACTAAGCAACGAATACATAATGCTGGAATGATGACTTCTGCGGTGAGAAAACACATCGGAAAGGTAAAGGTGTAGTTTTTCGTCCGATCGGATAAAAAAAGACAATATTATTAACTTTAGAAATATTAAGATACAGACTTATAGACAAGGAATATAGTAATGACGTAGGAGAAAATGAAAAATAAAGTCTTAGGTAAAAATTATCCGGACAAAATGCTATAATGGATTGATAAGGCAATGACATAGACCACTGCTCTCATGAGTTTAGTTATAAACGACCAATAGCTGGTAACAAGTATTGTGGGAAGAGGGTATTTCAAAAGGGGTGTGTTGTGCAAAGTAGATTTATAGCGTTAAACAATAGAGAAATAAGGAAAATAATATATCTTCTTGATAATTTAAAAAAATAAACTAATTAATCAAAAAATAGTTTACTTAAGATATTTTTTTATTATTATTTACCGCATATATTTTGATATTTAATATTGAAGAGATTATTATGCAGCAGAGACTAAGGAAATATCCTACGTGAATTTTTATAATATACACATCTAATATGTAAATTTTAATTGCAAGATCTATTTTTCTATTTATTTTTATACTATTATCTAGTTTATAATAATTGCTGAGACCTAATAATTTAACTGCATCTCTGCATAAATGTGTATGTAATTTATATGTACTAGTTTACTTAAACTTTTTGGATGAATAGATGGAAAGCCGGAAAAAACGGACTTGAAAACCAGAAATGTATAATAGCGTAGTTTAACGCACGCATAACGTGAACTACATGTAAATATACAGATACGTGATGCTTCGCGACCCGCTTACACTAAATAGTTGCATTATTTAAGATTCACTTAAGTTATTCCAATAAATTATCGTGCATGGCGCTGATTTTTAATAAAATACATTATTCTAATTCATGTTCAAACTTCATCATCAATGGAATAATTGTGGCAATAATGATAATCAACCATGCATTTAAACAGCTAAATCGTGACATCAAACAGAAGTCATGACAAAAATAAACAGATAAATGATTTGTAGCGAAAACGAAGAACATGCAAACTATCAAGGGCTTGGAAAGACGCTCTTTAATAAAATCAAATATATGTCTCGTGAGTTTAAGCTCGTATTGACCTTATGAAATCAGCAATGTGTAGAAGCATTATTGCGAGTGCAAACGCGGAATAAATAAATTTTAGAAACTGGGGAGAAGGACGTGGACGTAAGGACGTACTTAATAATGCAAAAAAGGAGGCTACTTCCATAGCGTTTTTGCTAACGTAGAAGCGACAATAGGAAGAAAAAACAGGTGCAATTCCATTTTGGCCCCAATATTTAACGACGTTTAGCCGGTAAATTGTTTCTTAAACCTAAGCTGACCATCTACCCATCTGTCAAACCCAAATTCCGTGCAGTATCCACATATTTTAGTTCTGAACCATTTATATTTATATTAAGCATATCCTTCAAAAAATTGACTTTATTTTTATTAGCAAAAATCATCAATCATCGTTTAATAGGATTTAAGGTAAGATTATTACCCTTTGAAAGACCACTCACTATGTTGGACCCAGTCTCTCTGTCACCATCCGCATCAAAACAACGATATACTTGCGTATCATCTACGAACGCCTGTACTTTGCAATGTGACTTAGAATTAAGAATATCCGCAAAATCGTTTGAAATATGTTAGATAAATATGACTTAATTAAAAGAAGACTCGGTCAGATACGAGAACACCTTCGAAAAGTCCGAAAGCACCAATACACTAATCATGTGCCAAGCCGCCCTGTTTACCTGGTATAGTATTATTATCAATGCAATAAAAATACATTTGGTTATGTTGGTTGTTAATATAAATGTGAAATAAGCCTCCTTTTTGTATGTCACTCAAAGGCCTTTTTTACAGTTATGTTGGCAAAAAAAGAGAGGCTCTACCCAAACTAATCGAAACTTCACTATATCTTGCCAATATATCCACCACTTTAAAGGAGGTGTTGGAATAACAGTCAATGATAGCCCGCAAGGCATTCCTAGATGGAAGGAAGATTAATACAAATATAAGACACGCGGATTAAAAATAAAACTCGGTGAAAACGTGGGATGTATTTTTTAATGTTTCTATATCCCAAAAAGAAGCCGAAAAAACTCGACCAAACACACAAAAAAATAATTTTAAGACTAAACTTAGATAATAGATAATTAATATAGGGTAAACGGGGAATAGTTATACCAGGGGACAGTTGCACCATCTGCGTTTTTCGCGCTGTTATAAGCATTATGCCGATTTTACGAGCCTAAAGTAGCGTGTGTGTGTCACTGTCATAAGAAAATTACATCTAAATAATCCTGAATTTATTTATTTCAGAGTAAATCAATTGATTCTTAAAACCTGCAGCTATGCAAGTAATTGTTTCTTTGTTCAATTTGCATGCCGCTACTTATTTTGTCCTACAATGCCATAGAAATAATAACTGAGATTGGAAAAAATACGCACGGATATGATTGTATCGGTACAAATTATTGTTCCCAAGGGGGCGATTGCAATGCGGTGATGTTTCAATTATTACTTTAAAATTATCAATACGCAGGAGAGAGGAGGAGACTGATAACACAGAAGAACAAATAATGATACTTGCTGAAGCAACAACTAATGTCAAAGATAGGTACCTGAAGAATGATGGAGCGAAACATAAATCATGGATGACAGAAGAAATTTCGTTACTCATGGAAGAACGGATAAAACAAGAGAAAAATTCCTCAACATACAAAAGCATACAAACGGACATACAGAGGAAAATTCGAGAGGCCAAACAAGAATTGGATGAGAAATGCCAAGAAATAGAAGTTTTGCAAAGCAGAGTCAATAAGTTCTATGTACATAAGAAGGAAGGTGAGAGAAGTTACAGGAAAGTTCAAAAAGAAAAATGTATATGGGAAAACTTGTAAATGATGCAGGAGAGTTGATTGTGGATAGAGAACATATTAAAGAAACTTGGAAGAAGTATATAGAACACTTGCTTTTTGATGAGAGAGGAGACCCACATCCCATTCAGGCTGAATCCGGACCTGATATCATGAGAAAGGAAGTTAGAGCTGCCATTAATACTCTAAGGGAAGGAACGACTCCAGGGCCGGATGGAGTACTTTCGGAATTCCTCAGGCTTCTTTACGAAGAGTCCATCACATTCCTGACTGGCATTTTTAATAGTATCTACAATACCGGGAACATTCCAAAAAATGGCTTATCTCTGAATTTATAATGTTACCAAAGAAACAGGGAGCCAAAGCATGTGGTGACTACAGAACAATTAGTTTTATGAGTCACATGCTAAAGCTGTTCCTCAAAATCATTTTTCGAAGCATCTGTAGGATCTGCGAGGAAAGAGTGTCACATACGCAATTTGGATTTATGAAGGGCATGGGTACAAGAGATGCACTTTTCTGTCTACAAGTATTGTTCTAGCGCTGTAGGGATATGAACTGTGATATTTTTGACTGTTTTATAGACTACCAGAAGGCGTTCAAAAGAATAAAACACGAAAAGATGATAGACGTCTTGATGAATACGGGGATGGATGATAAAGATCTAAGGATCATCCGAAACCTTTACTGGAATCAATCAGCTACTATTAAAATTAATATGGAGGAGCAAACCAACACAGTAAACTTTCTTCGAGGAGTTAGGCAGGGCTGTATCCTGTCACCACTCATATTAAATCTCTACTCGGAGGGAATCTTAAAGAGGCCCTTAAGAATACCGACATAGGAATTTTGCTGAATGAACAAAATCCGGTACGCAGATGATACTGTGGTTTTCACTGACAGCAAATTCATGGTAATAAGTAGATAAACTGGTGGAAGATACGACTTAACGATCAACAACACACCAATAGATAGAGTAACACAGTTCACCTATCTGGTGATGATCAATGATAATTGGGACCACTCACAGGAGATCATGTGTAGAATAGAGAAAGCAAGGGCCACCTTCAACCAAATGGCTAAACTGTTTAAAAGTCACAACCTCAACATCGACATCAAAATCAGACTCCTCCGATGCTATATTTTCTCGATTCGATTTTCTATGGGATGGAGTCATGGACATTAACCGAGGCAACACAAAGAAGACTCGAAGCCTTCGAAATGTGGCTTTACATGAGGATGCTGACAAGGCAATGATGGAGAGAATGAAGACGGACTTGGCAGTAATGAATACCATCAAAAGAAAGCAGTTTGAGTACCTCGGACATATTATGAGGAACGAAAGCAAATATCAGCTTCTAAAGTCCGTTCTCCACGGGAAAGTTCCTGTGCGATACAACAACAGATGTATCGTCAGCAAATTGTACAATTTGAGCATCTCTACTACCTATCACATGTCCCAGATCATTGCAGAATATTGAAAATAAAAGAGGCGATAGCAGCGATCCCTGCGGAGCTCCCAAGGGGGTTGCAACAAAATCTGAACCAAAGGTAAAGTTGGGAATGTTATCCTTTTCACGCTTGACTTGGACTGCTTGAGAACGATCCTCCGAAAAGGATTAAATCGTGCTGTATTTGTACCAAAGATTGGAACGGTTGTACCACCTTATCCTATTCTGAATGAAACCTAATAACTTTTTATGATTGCATTTTAGGCTCCCTTTTAAAATGGTCACGGTCTTATCTAATGTAAATTCAGATATTTGCATGTTGACAATAGCTTTCTTAAAGTATAATTATATCGAGCTCTAAATATTTCTTTGATCTAGAGTCGCTCAACAATACAAATCCTATCCGCTCGATGCAGCTCCTTTTGTGTTGCTCCTCCACTGTGCGTTGTATTCAACATAATAACCCCCAAACACCATGTTTGGATCGATTGGAAGCTTATAATGATATAATTATTAAGTAAGTTCAGTGTATATGTTTAAAACAACGGTGGATATTATAACCAATAATATCCACCCATTAGACGGGTCCACGAGTTCCGACTTGACGATGACGTTTTAGATCTTTCTCCTAATCTGGCGTCTTGACTTGCAGAAAACCAAAAAAAGAACAATAAATGCTATTTTGTAAGGAAAAATATTCTGTATCTATAGATGTCAAAACTGGTTTTGTAAACATCATGCAATAGTCTGTAGGATGCAATACGGTCCTCGGTCTACCCTACTTTTTCCAGTGCAAAATTTTCAATAAAAATGCAAAAAATCTGTATATAACTTTCGCTACAAAATCAATGATGCAAGATAACAATGCTTTTTTAAAGCTATATATAATAGCTTTCCTGCACCTGAAATAAATCAAGTTGTGAAGTGTGAACTTAATCCGCAATTCTCATTTAAATCACTAACAATCTTTAACAAAGTAAAACCACAAAGAATCCTAAATTAGGTATATCTCAAGAATAAGCATTGACAAAAAAAGCCTAAAAGTGGATTTTCAAAATTATCAAATCAAAATGTCGGTTCTATTTATGAGTAGGAACCAGAGTGTATCAAAAACAATTTTAGATCTAATTTCCTAAATTAGTACACCTTAAATAATGCGCTTAATTCTAATTTGAACGATAAACCTGTAGATATGTCTTATATTATAAATTAAATTATTAAAAATATATGTATATTCAAAGGCTGTTGCAAAATGTCTGTTTTTCATTGCAGAAAAGTTTTAAACTTAGAAAGTTTTAAAATTCATCCCTAATGTTAGTTTTAATTGATATATCATCATGTACTCATGTGGTGATTTTTCAAATAGGTTAAAAATTGCTTTAAGCTCCGGGCTTTGGTAGAGCTAAATTACCGCCATTTTATCCCTCTCCCCCCCCCCCCCATTACCCCTCTGAATTTGGGCCAAGACACTCATAGTATCATTAAGGGCTAATTCTATAAGCTATATAAATGTGTATCCATTATGATAAATTCAAGTAATATCATAATTCTTATGATCAAGTACCTATCTATGTCCAAAAAATGAGAAGTAAATGAGTAACTTGGATTAGTTACCTTACTTACCTAATTCATCACACTAGCCGCAGAAGGCCTACCATCTTGCTCTATGTTGTTATTATGATCTCAATGTTTCATATTTTAATAGTACATCTTTAGTGTATTCTGTTTAGCGTATGCTATAGGCGGATACATTTATACATTGTGATGGAAGTAATATGACTCCGTTAGATCAGGGCCTATTTTCAATTGGATTAGCGCTTAGGGAATTTTTGGACCCCATTCTGACTTCTGGAAGTAATTATTATTGACGTTTACCTTCGGCGCCACCACTTTATAATTTGTTTGTTATATATTTTTATATTTGCCTTCATCTCAATACAAAAACAGCAGTTTTTAGAATAGTTAAAAAACGATATAAAATAACATTATTTAGACTATAAAGGTAACGAAAGAATATCCCATTTTTTATTGAGCAAGTGTATCTATCCATAAAATGCCTATATACCCACCTATTTATTTATTTATTTATTTTAAATTAAGTAGTTTTGTTTTTGTTGCTGAAACCCCGCATGCCCCTATTGTGCTCGAGGTCGTGTCCTAATGGTAATAAAAGACCCTGCGTTAAATCCCTTTAAAAACATTACATTCTTGAAGTTAAATTTGTTCTTACGTCTGGTAGTCCAAAACCTGCCATCTGTTACTTAATCTTGACCTAAAGAACGAAACATTGCAACTCATTTTATGCTCGCACGTTGTTCCTTTTTTTATTTGGCTCACCTTGACACAAGTAGAATTTATAGCGCCTGTCATAACATTAACATTGTTCTTGAATGATCAGAAAAGAAGTAAATTGGCTATATTGATTTATATGGGAATGTAAATATAAGTCCTTATCGGCAACGTATATTTACAATAAAGTGGCGCCGATTTTATTTAAACGGTGAGCTGATTATATTGGTTTTCAGATACCGATAATAATAACTTAATGAATGTAATGAAGGTACATAAAGAACAGAGTGGCTCAAGGAAAATGTTTTCGGTGAGCTACACAGTATACGTTAATTTCCTGTCAGTCTAAAGTGGAGAAGAAATATTAACAATGGACAGGCCAGATCTTATCTATTTTTTCATATTAATAGCCCCCTTGCTTTCGTCATTGTCTTTATCTTTCGTATACTTATAGAGCCCTAACCCAATGTTGCATTTATTTATTTAGGTGCCTTTAAACATACATAACAATGTTTACCTACACACTAAACAAAATCAGGGACATATATCAAAGAAACCTAGCGAAATTACCATAACAATTTAATGCAGGAGAATTTCACTACTATTGCTATAATGTGGCCCGATTAAGCTTCGGAAGAGGAAATATATCCGTTATCAGACAAGTTTTTTTCTTTATGAAAATTAACAATTTTATTTTGCCACTATTTTGACAAGAACATAATTTCACCAACGCTCTTATGGACACAGGGTGTCAAAATCAAAATTAGTAATTTAAAACTACGTGCGCTCCATTGTGGGTTAGAAAAGGTTGACCAATTTGGGGTTGGTCTCAACTAGACTAACAAAAAAATTATAATAATTTGCAATACATACTGAAATACTGGAATATTAAAAAAATATATGATTTTTTTTTTGACAAAATATCTAGTTTACCTAATTCGTGGGTTAGTTTGGGTTAGACCCAAAAAAATATATATGGTCTGCGGTCCTGCAATACTGAAATCAAGCAAAAATTAATTTAGATACAATTTGTTATTGGCTTGTTTGTTTTTATCATTTTATTTTATTTTTAAGCTGCTTATTATTTGCATTGTTCTTTAAGTTCATGGAGTAACTAAGGATTTACCTACTGTTTATAAATTATTAGTTAGAAATCCAGGAATTACCATTCCTAAAGTAACAAAAAGAGTGATTTTTTTGACAAAATGTGGAGTGCAACTATTTCAAACTTAGGTTAGTTTGGGTACGGTATAAACTGTGGTTTGGGTTAGTGCCAACAAAAAATCGGTCTGCGGCGTTCTTTTGCTTAACTATTTCAGAGATCCAGGGCCGTGGAGAGCAGGGAGGCCCGGTTTCGAAAAACAATATATTAAGTGGAGAAAGACTGCATTGACAAAAAAATATCTGGGGCCCGAAATTTCTTTATACGGGTCTGCAAAGATACCCTTGGCCTATTTTCAGTTGAGTTGCTTATGAGGACGTTACTTCTTTAGATCTGTTATATCCGGGACATCATTCTTTGAGGTAGTCTTCAAGTATTAAAACACCATTTAGATCTAAGATCTATTATATCCAGGACGTCATTAGACTATTTCAAGTCTTCAAATCCTAAAACACCATGCATTGACCTCCGCTGTATAAGATATTGGTTCCTATTTATATCGCCTTGCTAATTGTAGTTTTCAAGTCCATGTACAATCGATCGATGCTATAGAGCCCTAACCAAAACTATAGAGTTTGGTTGAACCTTTCAGCAGAAACTTGGCAGGTTAAATATTTTTTCTTCAAAGGTCAGTAAATCCGTCATTACTCGACTGTGTAGGCGGCCGTGAAGTTTCGTTTTTCCTCCGCCGGACCTTTCTTTTCACTTTTCCGCCGGCGGCGGTAAAAGTGTTGTCATAGCAACATGCAACTAAAATTTGTATTTATCACTCAATTTGTCCACTGCATTTCTAAAAATCACTAATTTAGGAACAAATTGGTTATTATTTAATCGAACTTACTCAATAACTGCTTATCAATACGGAATTAAAACGCAATCGGAGACGCAATTTTAAAAAAATAATTATTGTTGACAGTGTCCACTGACAGCTTTATGTTACATTACTATAGCAACAACCTGTGCCTATTCATCGACACCGGTCTAAGCTGCCTTGCGAACCCACATCTTTAATAATAATTATTATTACTATTAAAAAGAGATGTTTTTGCATTAATTTGTCGACATCTAAAGAAAAAACAGCATATTTTATTTGGAGGAAAAGTTACTTTTCATGGCTTGCTCTCTATTACCAGCCTCGCTCCGTTCGGCTGTTAAACACAAGCGCGCCATCAAAAGTATCACTTTCCCTCCATATAAAATAATATACTATTTCAATAAAAAATAATCCTATAATATTGTCTCCTAGTATTTCCGCCCAAACATTGACTTTTTGGGGATATTGAGTATACCCCTCTGTAAAAACAGTTCTGTTTATTCGCACGACCATTTATGAAAAAAGAAGACGACGCATCACTGAACCAAATTTTTTTTATAAATTCGGATGTTGCCGTAATTCTCCCCTCCATAAAACTTAAGTCTTCTAGCCGGATCATCTTCGCCTAGTTCTTACAAAAATTTCATTTTATAAAGTTGAAATGTGTGTATTTTCGTTACTTTCCTAACATATATTCTGGATAAGTCGGTAGCTGCTGCTAAATAACGTGTTGACACTTTTACATTTTTTGAAAACTTGGCGAATAACCTCAACCTGCATATCTTCATTGAAAACTCTAGGTGGTTGTCTTTTCTACCTTTCATTAAAGGTAATGGCAGTTGTCAAAAAGAATAGGTATACCCTGGGCACCATACAGAAAAATCATTTCTACTCATTCTTCCATAGAATGACACTATTTCCGAATTAAAATAAACTCGAAGAAAAAGTACAGACACAAGTTATGGCAACAGCAAGCATGTTAAATTTTAAAGGATTTAAAAGATGCAATCTTGAAAAAGAAAATATGTATTGGCTATATTGCAAAAAATACATCCACTGAACATACTAAATAACGGAAAAGCGTCAGGACCCGACGAACTGCCAGCGGAAAATTCTTGAACTGTTAGAAGATGGCCAGATTCATATTCTAGTAGAATTGATCAATACCATATACAGAACAGGCAAGATACCAAATGAATGCTTACTATCAACTTTCATAACCCTGCCAAAAAGAAAGAGTGCCATGCATTGTTCCGACTGCATACCGTACGATAAGCTCAATGGCTCGTTGGCTCGCAAATTGAAAATCCTGTTGAATGTGGTCCATAGATGCAAACATCAACGATACACAAATTGGATTCCGTAAAGACCTAGGATCAAGGCATTGTTTGCATTCAAGGTCCGGTCGCAAAGATCCCTGGACATACATCAGGACCTGTACGTGTGCTTTATAGACTATAACAATGTCTTCGACAGAGCTAAATAAAACAGCTACTAATAGAAACGCTTTTGAGGAGAAAGATAGGCCTCAGAGATACAATAATAATTTCAAGCCTTTACTACGGCCAAAGAGCAGCAGTTCCAGTGGAAGATAAAACATTTGAAGCGATGCAGATGCAGAGGGGAGTGCGTCAGGGGTGTATACTTTCACCAATCCTCTTTAATCTGCACTCGGAGGACATAGTAAATAAGGCGCTTGGTGAGCTGTACCAATACCGATTCAATAACAGACAAGCACTTAAGTTAACCAGCACGGTGATGCTAATCTGAGGAATGCCTACGATACAGTTCTTTCAGCAGGAACCCTCGAGGACCTACAGAAACTAATTAAAAAATTTGTCACAGTAAATGAAGAATATTGACTATCAAACAAAACAAAATATATGCTAATAACAAACACAACAATTAGGCACAACCGTAGAATATGAGTGAAGGATCAGCCTATTGGAGGAGTAAGAGAATACAGGCACAATCATTAATGAAACAATGACAAATTCAAAGGAATACGAATTAAACAGGCAAGAAACAGGCTTTTCTATTGCCGAGGTGTGATGGAGGATCTCGTAGGTCGAGAGAGTGACCAGTGAGTGATAAGGCCTATGGGTAAGAAAGGTTCTGACAATCAAGCGACGAAAATTGTTGTGTGTATATGAGACATACTATTAGGGGAGAAAAGCATCAAATATTCCAACATATCCTAATACAGCAAAAAATAAGAGGAAAGAAATCCATAGGAAGGAGATGGAACTCATGGCTGTAGGGCCTGAGGGAATGGTATGGATGCACTAACATCCAACTATTTAGATCTGCGGTCTCAATGGTGAGGATCGCCGTGATGATTACCAACTTTAGGAGCGGAGGCAGCACCTAAAGAAGAAGGAAAAATAGAGAAGCACTGCAATAGTGTTTTAATTTAGACTTTGGGTGTTTTTTCATCATTTACGATTATTTTCCTGTTATATTTTGCAAAAGCCAGTTTTGACATATATTCTCAAAATTACTAAAAGGGAGTTTCAATCCACAATACCGAAACAGAATTTTTGATTGAACCGTTTTAATCATCTCCTGATGATGCCAACATGGTTAGCGAAACGCGCGTCGAGTGCAAAAATTCTGTTTCGGTATTGTGGATAAAACTCCGTTTTAGTGCATTTTTCCGAATGTTCCAAACCCCAACGTAGTATTTTTAAAATGTTGTTCCTTTCTTAATTCTCATTAATTTTAGTATCGCCGAAAATCAACTGGAATAGTGTCATTTAAGGTTTTAAAGTCGGTGAGGCTAGTGCTTTGGGGGTGGGTAAGGGTGAACCGCAAAATATCTCATTTTTATTCCTCTGCGTTTTTGTAGAAATGGTGATTTTATATCTTCTTTATTGTAGAAAATAGAGTAATTATAAGTTTTTCAAAGTCTCACTTTGACGGTATCTTTCTGATGGTATCTATATCACGAGTAATATTTTTGCCACACCAAAACTTTAACAACACAACAAAAAATAGCTATTTTTTGTATGGTAGGTAGTGCATGTAGTCATTATATTATTGTTTGTATATTTTGGTTATTTGTCCCTTCCCTCTTCTCTAAAAAAGTTCTCTTTGTGCCTGTGATTAAGAGTATAGGTTACTTTCCATAAAGTTAGGTTAACTAATACATGGGGTCATAATATACGTATATAGGAGTGAAAATGTATTAACTTACAGAATTTTGGGGTTTCTCTGCACTATCCTTTTGAACTTGATATATAGAGCCTCTTCGGCTCTGTCTCCAGGATGTAAACAGCACAAGTGCTAGTTTAGTGACCCTAATGAAATAACTAAATAACGTTTCGGGAAATAAATCTATTCCCGTCGTCAAGGTTCACATCCTGGAAGCAGAGCCGAAGAGGCTCTATATATCAAGTTAAGAAGGATAGTGGAGAGAAACCCCAAAAATCTGTAAGTTAAAACATGAATCCTCCACAACAATATAGAACATATCTAGTAAAAATTAACTTTTTTGCGGTTTCTACAAATAGGAACTCAATAAGATCGCAAGAAGAACCGTAGTCAACAGTTATTTGATTAGGTAATTTATTATAGTGAAAGAAAAAATGTCTGCATAGAGTATAAAATCACAAAT
This sequence comes from Pissodes strobi, assembly GCA_016904865.1. NCBI lineage: Eukaryota > Metazoa > Arthropoda > Insecta > Coleoptera > Curculionidae > Pissodes > Pissodes strobi. Next base: position 167,081 of record MU181971.1, read on the forward strand.
GATCTGCTACTTTCCGTCAGCACATTTTTCGCCATCTCACCGTGAATTTTTTTTATTATTGCAGAGTAACCGCGCGAACCAAAAACAGCCGCCATGGACGCGATCAAGAAGAAGATGCAAGCGATGAAGCTTGAGAAGGACAACGCATTGGACCGCGCTGTCTATAACGAGCAACTCGCCAAGGACGCCAACCTCCGGGCTGAAAAGGTAGGAAATGGTTTAACACCCGCAATAATAGAGGACAAACAAAATGTATCGAAAAAATGCCATATTTGCGCAAATAACGCATTTTTTTGAGTTAGTTTATAGCAAAAAGCTAGTTTTTGTGTGTCAAATTGTTACCTTTTTTCTGCTTAATTCTCTAGATTTAATCATGTTTAACAAAAAAAAAACATAGGACCACTTCGGTCATGGTCCCAGGGACTAAATTGCACAAGTGCCCATAAAGTGGCCCTAATGATGTTAAAAAATCTAAAAGTACTTGACATTTCGAGGGACAAATCTGCATAAAAATTATTAGTAAATACAATTGTAACAATAGCACGACATTAAAAAGTTCGTGCATTCTGTCAAATTTCTGGTTTAACTTTTTTTTATAATAATTGTATTTACTAATGATTTTCATATTTAGTTGTCTTGCCTTTGATGATGAGGGCAGATTTGTTCCTCGAAACGTCAAGTCCTTTTGGGGTCTTTTAGCTTCATCAGTTAAATGGCAGTTGCATAGGGGTCCTACGACGGTTTTTCTAGTTCAATTTGATCTAGTTTAAAAAACGATTTGGAGAAAAATGTAACAATTTTACACACAAAAACGAATCCTTTACAACAATACAGAACATATCTACAAGAAAGCTCTGTATCTCAGAAATTCGCAAAATGACGGCTAAAAATTACTTCTTCCTTAATTATTCATAAAGGGTTAGACCGATTCAATTTATAATATATCAAAACAAGAAGAAGATACAGCATAAACATACAGCAACTACAAACCAAACTTTTTAATGCATCACATCAATTTATTTCTAAAGGGTTCACGAAACTTTGCACAAATTTGTAAAAGAAGGTCATAAAACACGGCTCATTAATCCGTATACGAATCATCGCACGCACATGTCGGGGTTTATTGCTTTATTACTGTTCAAAGAACTATTCAAAAATAAAGGAATTCGATACTTGGGGGGTCTCAATTTAGTCTTGTATCTCTCTTTATATACTGTGTTCTAACATGTTATTAGATTATTATGATACTTTGTTTCATATTAATTGAATAGTATTTTAATTGATTAGGCCAATGCGTGGTGTTTTATATTTATTATTTATAGTTTGTTTTATTTGAAAACTATTTTATTTCATTTCATTTAAGTAATATGTAATGCCGTACATGGTTTATAATACAGTCGGTGCATAAAATTTTGCGGAGTTTTATGATTTTTTAACCCTCTCAACTGACTCCGTGCGGAGTTCCTTGCTGCCTCAGCCCCTTTGTTGGCACCTATAGAATTTTTAAATATCTCCTATAAAGCCTTCTACCAGTCATTATGTTGAGTAGTCTTTTTTAATGTACATTATCTTTTCGAAATCTAGAATCTACATTTTTTCTCTTTCCGAGATTGTATGTGGCTCTAATGACATATGATATTATGGTCCCATATTTTCCGATTTTCTGTTTTATCATCAAAGAGCATTCCATTAACGCGTGCACAATAGTTTCTTGCAATCAGCCAATATTTCGTGGCATCAGATCTACTAGTACAGCGTTTTACCAGAGAACATCTGGTATGTTGTCTGGCTTTACTCGATCTTGTTCCTAATACCTATTCTATTATTAAGGGTAAGAATTGGATATAATAGACAAGATAAGGCTGATGATTTTAATATTCAAAGGACGTTGAAAATTTAAGTCTGCTTGGTGCAAAGTCGTAGTACGGGAACCATTAATTAATTTCTGAGCGATCAATGAATCATGATCGAAACTTACATGCATATATGTTCTTAAAATTTTGAACAATCGCACAGAGTGATAAATCTAGAATTTAAAATTTTATAAACTTTTTAAGATATTGCACAAGAAATTTGACTAATATTTTCGTTCATTAAATCGTAGGCTGAAGAAGAAGCCCGTCAACTCCAAAAGAAGATCCAAACTATTGAAAATGATCTTGATCAAACTCAGGAACAACTTACCCAAGTCATGGGCAAATTGGAAGAGAAAGAAAAAGCCCTCCAAAATGTAAGTCCTAATATTAATTACCTATTTAAAAACTATCATCAATATATCTATCTATTGTGAAGTAATCCTAAGAGAAAGAGGACCGCTCTTTAAATTGATGTCTCCATTATTAACGTCTTCTCTATTTATAGTTAATGTTCGATTTGTTTTATTTACTCGTGTTATCAAAATGCTTGGTTTTATTGTCCGATTTATCTACATTCACCATTCTGGCCAGTAGTGTAGTATTTATGTCAGTATTTATGTAAGTACAGTTTTTAATTGAGACAATTTCTAATACTCAAAGAAAATATACGAAATTCATGGAATTTTTCTTAAATTGTCTATAATCTTTAATATTACAAGCACCTGTTTATAATAAACGGTAGCAGTTTAAAAATTGGCCGATATTTTATTAATTTTAATATATACATATATATTTAAAACAAAAATAAACATTCTTGGGTCTCAAGCGATGAGCATCAAGTGGACAAGAGTAAGGCAAAAGAAATCTCGTGACACCCACTAACCTATATGCTGTAATAGTGAGTTTAAAAATATCATATCAGCAATCGAGAACGACCAAAAAACATTCCGCAAAGCCGCAAAAGCAATGCAAACATCATAGATGTAGGGTATTTGAGAAAGCGATCGTAACGAAACGGTGCAAAAAAATCCAAACAGCACGAATCTAAGAATGCCCGATCCCGAGAGAGCAATGACATAATCAGTATTTTCTCTTTCTAAACAAGTTTCGAACGCAAATGGCGTTCAGGCTACTCAGTTACATAGCTAAAAATAACGCGCGACTTCCAACGCATCCATATTTGGCTCGTGCGCCCGCTACTCCTGCTCCTGTGACGTCACGGTTCCGAACGAGTACCGTTTGACGTCACGAAATCGCGTCTAAAAGTAGGTCAAGTTATGTGAAAGCGCCTAGCAGTTTACATGCTTTTTGTTTGTTAGGCAGGCAACTGAACATACACGAGTGTATGGCTGGTTATCATATAAATATTTAGTAAGGCGATGTTGCCAATAGAACACAGGAAATTACCAAAGAGTACTTAACTATAGAATTTATTAAGGAGGTTCTAGTTAAAAGAGATCATTTTTTTTGCAGTGAAATTATTTTTATTTAATAACAAACTAAATTTCAATCTATAAACTTTTTATGGGCAAAATGATACTTTAATTAGCTTTACATTATTTCACTTTTAACATATTAATTTTCTTTCATATCAAAAATGTTAATAAAGCAAATCTATCCACAGATCCACATAACATTTGAAAGTGATTAAAGTATCATTACTTTTACTTCAAATGAATTAAATTGTAACGTTTATTGCATAACGCAGACTTGGATGGCTGTGCTTAGGTTTTATAGTCACATTCTCAAATAATTTGTCATTTAAGTGCTGTTAATATAATATGTTACACATAGGTCACTATAACGTGTCACAGAAAATAAAAGATAAAAAAAATGTCTATTCCTATTCATCCAGATGCAGATTTTATTTTCAACCGACATTACAATCTTGTCAAAATCTTCAAAGTGTCACCATTTCTGTACTTTTACTTACTTCCCATCCTCATTTCCCTGCCTAGTCATGGAAATGCATTCCCGCCACATTCTCTGTTCGTTTCAAAATATTAAGCAAAATTTATGGACTACATATAAATGTTTAAAATTGATGTAGATGCTTGATATATGTATTATTGTAATTTGTCGTTTAAAAAATAGTGCATTTATAAAATGATGTAACGTACTGGTTACTACGGCACTCGCATTAATTACAACAATCGCCTACGGCCTACGATTCGTGTCGTAATTCTCATACCCGTGTCATAATAGATATCATTAAATGCTCGTAATATGCTACATATTTATTTTTTGTTAATAAAGCAGAAAAAAATCAAAACAAAATTTGATGCACACAGTTAAGTGAGTTTAACTGGCACTATACAAAACAATGTTTTTAGTCATCAATGAAGGATATACCGGGTGTTTCAAGTTCGATGTCCCAACATTGGTTTAATATATCGGAAAAAGTAAGAGATATATGCAGTCAGTTAACTGAGGATAAGTTACGCAATTCAGCGCTAAAGAAATCAAATATTGCTACGAAAATTCGAAGATTTCTATTATACGAAAAAAAAACGAAGATTTTCGGCTTTTTATAATTTTGTTTCTCAGTTTTTTTTGTAGAGATAAGCCAAAACCAAATTTGTACTTTTATCGTCACTTTCGCTGCTAAAAGACGGTACTTTCAGATTTCGTTTACGACGTTTCGTCTTTGCCTCACCGCTATCAAATGAAAAATAGCTATCTCTTCATTTCTTATTTCGTTTCTAAAACCTTTATGGCCATCCTAACACGGTATATATGTATCATACTAAAGCAAACACTACATAGTGCATAGTAAACATTGATAATATTTGCCCGAAGACGAAACGTCGGATACTACATCTAATTTGGTTTCAGGTAAACTGAAAAAGAATAAAAACCTGTTTGAAATTAATTTATTTTTTGAATTTTAATAAAACTATTTTATTCAAAACTAAATTACGCAAGCTTGTTCAAATTTAAGCGACTGGTTAGAAATCGAATTAGCAACACCCTGTAGAGTTAGTCTATGCTCTCCTCTTCCTCAATTTATGAAGAAGAAATTTGAACAGTCAGTTTTTCTTTTCAAAAATTAATTACCCAAATAGGTATGCTAAAATAGTCAATAGTTATATCTAATCAGTAATCACATAGTATACCGAAATAATGGCGAAGTATGAACCTCGTAAGAGACATATACACAAATCGGGAAGAATCGCTAGTAAAATTCAGTAATTGGAATATTACAAAATACTTAAATGCTTCAACTCATCAATGGCAAATGCATATTCAATAACGCGACTTGCAAACAATTTAGCAAAATTTGAAAACAGAAATAGTCAAGGGCTCCTTAATAATAAATCCATTACACGTGATCTATAAATAAAATCTGGCAATGTCGCAGTCTATAGTTCTTAAGTTCGCTGTGAGGTGGCACCACGCATGCCAGTTCCAGCCAACATGGCTGCCATGTCAAGTCAGTGTTAACGTCGTGTCTCATAAAAATGTCAACAAGTCGCCCCCCTGGAGCCCCGAAGAAAAGGGGTCACCAACACCATCCCCGTAACGAAGGAACCAGACGTAAGCCAATTTTGGAACCAGTTATTTCGCCTCCTTTGAGTATTTACAGTAACGAAAATGTGTTGACAAATAAAAAAGTCGTAGAAAGGGGAGTTGATCAAACCAAAACATTGAATAAAAATGTCAAAGATCATGAAGAGATAGTTATATCGGGGGGTGACAGTAGGAAAGAAGCAAATTGTGATATTCCAGTGATAGATTTAACCCAATGTGATGATGATTTAGTAGAAATTAAGCCCGAAAAAATAGTTTCTAGTGTTAGTAGTAATGTAGAACCGTCTGTTATGAAAATTTCCAAAAACGATAAAAACCAGCGAATCAAAAAATCTAGGAAGGTCAAAAATAAACATGATTCTTCCCAAAAAAGGTCCGAGTTGCAAAAGGCTACTAGTCAAAGCTCTTTGTTGTTAGAAAATGAGGACATGTCTCGAGTCCAACGTCCTGAGGCCGAAGGCTCTAGTTTAAGTGACCAAGAAACAGAGAAGACTGATTTAGATCCAGAAATTGAAGAGTTGTCAAAGCTTCGCTGTACGTCCGAAAGGACTGAAGTGATAGCTGAAAAAGAAATGAGAAAAAGGGGTCGTAGATGTGCCGATTACCCTGGTCTTGCATTTAGTTCAATATTCAGTTCAGACACCTTGATGAAATTCAGCATTATTAGGAATGAGATTCAGAATATTATGAATACACAGTTAAAGAGGGTAGGTATTTTATTTTACTACTATCCTACGTTTTGTAATACTATTCACATTAAAATGTTATTGGTTTCTTAGTACGAAGATCATTGTCAATATGTTAAACATATTATTCATGTGTCATGCTCACCACAGGAGTATTTGATTTGGAGGTTAATGTTTACAAGTAGTTTAAAAATAGCTTAACTCCTGAAAGACAAATAACGAGCTGCCTAAGCTATTTTAATATGTTATGTTTAGGTGGGTTTAGATTGTATAAACAATTTGTGGCCCCTATTTTTTCATTCTGTTTTGGTTTTTATTATAACTTTAAAACTGAAATACTTAAATAAATGTCGAGATAAATGCCAATGTAGCTGCTTCCTCTTTCTCTAGGATCAAGTCATGTAAGTAATCTGATTAGATTTTTAATATTTAAGTACTTAATTAGTTAGATTAGATACTTTCGTATTATTTGTAAGAATATTCAACATAATAATGTAGGTAGATAGGAGTTGTAGCTGGTTCCTTGAAATATTTAGAATGTTTATTGTTTTTTTCTCCAACAGATCAATAGCAGTAGATTAATTAATGTTGATATTTGTCAACTAATAAAATATGAGATCACATTTGAAATCGTAGATGAAATAACCAGTGAAATAATATAAAAAGCAAGGACTTGATAATGTTTCTCATATTGTTGACAACTCGGTTGACAATTTAAAAAAATTTTAATATTTTAATTTTTGGTACTTAGCTGAATCTTTAAGAAAATTATGTAGGTAAAATATTAGGTATGCCTATGTAAGTAGGTATTTTGCCACACTTTATTTATTTTTTAATACAATTTTTCAGAGGTTGGGTCATTATCAATGGAAGACAAATTTATGGGATCATTAATCTATGTTGTTTTAAAGAAACACCCAGTTTAAAGTTTGAACCTTGGTTTAACTTGATCTAAAGCTATGCCCGAGGATATTACGATGTTTATTAAGGCTTCAAAATGTATTAGATAGATAAATAGATTCATCATATGTCCATAAAAGATCTAATAACTCAATAATTAAATATTTAATGCTGATGTTAAATTATAAGTAGACCTAGCTAGTTACCTACACTTTTCTAGGTTGTTTTGAATCTAGCATCAATTTTTATTCTTGTAACATATTTTACTATTGAATAAATTTAAATTCCATATGGCACACATCTAGATAAGAAATATCATGATATTTATTTTTTTATTATACCTAATTACCTAGGTAAATTAAATATCCTAGTGTAACTAAGCCATGAAGTGGATAAATGAAGGCTTATAAATAGGAAGACAATAAAATATCTCGCTTTGAGTTGGGGCTGCAATAATATATAAATAAATATGCCCTAAATGATGAAACATTATATTGGAAATTTGGCTAGCTGCAGTGTAGGAAAATGTTGTCATTTCCCACTTATTTGCCCATATGAAGTAGAGATAATCTCATAACTATACCTAAGATATTTCCAATGGATCTGAAGGACGAGAGTAAAAAGTTTTGTCAAATAAATTAATTTCCCAAACATTATAAAATCTTTTAATGATGTCCATAAAAGTTTCCATAGGTTGATAATTTTCTCGATAATTTCTTTAGTAAAATTAAGTGACAATTATTGAAAACAACAATTTGGCAACTTCATAAACTAGACAAACTTAAGCTGATTGTCATTCTCTGTCTTTTCGGTAAGATTGTCACCCACCCGTCACTTTAAATTACTGCCTTTCATTTGGACATGGTAAGATATTTCCCTCTGTCTTTGCTTTATTTCAATCTTAAAAAGTTGGTGTCTCTTCTAAGGTCTTATATTTTTGTTTTTGATTTTCAGTTTTATTGATATTATCTCGAATAGTAAGTAGGTACGGTATTTGTACCTATTACTGAAATACCTACTTATGACAATTATCACAAAATTTCTTTTACATTTTCACGTGCAATTTTAATTTCGATAGGGGATGGGTACATTTGACACTGAGATTGTGAATCAGATGAAAATTGATATAACATTTTCGAATCATATATTGTTCATTTATTTATTTATTAATCACAGTATCAACAGCCTAAGCCATTTACGGATACATTTCATATCACCTAATATTTAATAACATAATGAATTAAAATTAAATATTCTTTAACTACATTACAGCATATGCTGTGACTACATGCTATATTTGTTTCTAATCCTGAGACTGAGTTAGAAACAATTTCTGTTCAACATTCATCCCAAAACTTTTCAAGTGATATTTAGATCTAAGTCACCTGCATACTTATTAAAATAACTACACATTCAATCGAGTGGTGAGTTTTTGTATAAGTTTGTTCTTGGAACTTTGAGATAGAATGTGTTTATATTTCTTTTATTAATTTTATTTCTTGAAAATGGAAGTTGAGCCAAAACCTCAGTACTGTTGACATTATCCTTCAAAAGTCTAAATAAATATAAAAGACATGCCTTAATTCTGCGATTATTTAGGGACAACCTATTAAATATTGCCAATAATTGTAAATGGTTGTACCACTGGGTTGGATAAAAGCCAAATTTTTTGTAAAACTATACTTTTAAAACCTACGTTGCACCGAAGGTTAAGAAGCTTTAAGTCATCAGCAAAAAGCAATGTTCCTGGGTGCCTAACTACATCAGATATATCATTTATAGAAATTATGAATAGCAAAGGTTCCAAGTTTGGGGAACTCCTGATGTACTACTATAAATCTTAGATTTTGCATCCCTTGCCTCAACATACTGTTCTCTATCATACAAGTACGACAATACCAAGTTTACAAGGTTATCTGTTATGCTCATATGTTAAGTGACTGAACAATTATATTATGTTTTACTTTATCAAAAGCCTTCTGCATATCTGTATAGATAACATCAACTTGAGACTTTCTATTCAGAGCTTCATCTATGTACTGTCCAATGTTATGAAGTTTGTTACAGTTGATTTCATTGGAAGAAAGCCATGTTGTTGAATGGAAATATGATGATTTACTTCATTATATAATAATACTATTGAATGATACAATTTCAAAAAGTTTTGATATAGCACTGCTTATGGATCCCACCCTTAAACACAGGAATTACTTTACCTCTTTTCCAAGATGAAGGGAAAACTGACATATTTAAACTGGTATTGAATACATGTGTCAGCAGTTTTAGTAAAAATTCTCCACATCCCTTTATTATGTAACTCGGAAGTCCATCAGGTCCTATTGATCTATTCCCTTTTAACTTTCTAACAACCATCTGAATTTCCTGCTCAGTAACTGGGGTCTTGCAAAAGTGTTGTTTTGGAGAATGTTCATTTAAGTTTAAGCTCTCCCTTGGAGTAAAAACTGAGCAGAAGTATCTAGCAAACCCATCAGCGATATTATTGGCTCCCTTTAAAGATATGTTTTCATAAGTAACCTCCGAGGTAACCTCCATTGGCATTATCTTGATTACTTTTTTGGATTTTTACATAAGGCCAGAAATATTTAGGATTTCCATACAAACCACCCGCTACCTTAACCATATAATCATGATATGTGCTTGCTTTAAGATTTTAGTCTTTACTAATATTCGAATATTATATTTGTTTAGGCAATAGAGGGGTTTATACTTTTCGTGTTTTCTAAAGTATATCTCCTTTGTTTTTCATAATTTAATGATGCATTCATTAAACCAAACATTTGTTATTTGTTAGACCAGACTTGTTGAATAATTGAGTATTATCTGGCTTTTGTTTGTTTGCATAGTGCATTAGCTAGCCTAAGTTTAATTTTTGATGTTAATTAAAGCAAACGATCATGAAGTATAATATTTGTAGTTAATTAGGTCACATTCTTTAGTCAGCGCACGTAATTTTTATTAAAACCTGAGAGTATTGAATGACGTAGAGGACGAATGTATTCACATAGTTATAATTTTACACATTGAGTTGGCGGTATCTACACAGTTGGAATTTATAATTTAATAAAAACAAGGGATCAACAAGTGTCAACAAATCAACGGTACATTTAAAGTAATAAAAAGAACACATAATGTGATAAGCAAAAATGAAATAATGAATTCATGCATTCTCACAGCTCTTTGCGCTCTTAGTGAACGGGGGTACAGGGGAACTAAATATAAGTATTTAGTACTTATCAGAGGAGTTAAATCTAGAAGTGGGCAGATATCAAAAAATTCTTACATGGATTTTCTATTTCAAAAAGTAATTGATTATTTTCATTAATTTAAATCATCTTACGAAAGTAGATTTATTGTGTTTGTTGAAAACGTGTATTCTTTAACTGATTTAGCATTTTTATCACTATAAAACTCTGTTTATCGTTAAAATACCACAAGACGACAAGACGTGATTAAACCAAATAGAATAATTTTTCCATACCTTGTTCCATACATTCTACATCTGCATCCCTTATAGAACAATATTCATATACTGTTACAGGTAGAGCAATATATTTTCGCCATCCCCTTTTCTCAAATGAGGCAAAATAGTTGTCCACTCTAGAAGAGTGAGGTGAAAATATTTTCTTCTATTTCCTGTTATTATTTTCTGTTATCAAAATAATTGATTATTATTGTCTGTCCACTACTGTCTTTGTTACTCTAACAATGACAGTGGTCATTATCTTATTAAGTATGTACTAGTTGTATAAGGTACGTTTTCTACTACTATACTTTAATGGATTTATGAGACATATCGGTATACTACCACAGCCACCTGGACTTCCAGGTGACTGTGTTACTAACTCCTACTTTAATGAGATTCATTAGGATACGAGTTTATGACCAATCAAAATGCAATATCACAGAGATACTCAGTCCATACCAAAGATTTTGTCTATAAACTAGACCCCAAAATCCTTTTTTCTTCGATTTTATGGCAGTTCTGTTTTTCTATAAGAGAAGAGAGTTCTATAAGTAGTGCTATTGATCTTAGTAATTCGGTTAAAGAGGTCTAGAAAATCGACGTTCACACTTTGGAGGGCGTCGCGTCATGAAATTAACTTAATAGTTTAATACGTCGCGCCATCTCCACCATTTAGTTTGATGTTGGATAGTAGGGAGGGTCCATCGCTAATGAATTGCATAATTCCGTTTCCTGCTATTTTAACAACTCACTATGACCAACTACATCTATATTATCATATCTATCACCGGTCATCAGAACAAGATTACAGTAATGTCTGTTTTTATATTCATGTGTTAAAGTTTTGATATAGATCTATATTATTCTAAACAACAACCAATAACCGCATCTATTAAATATGGTACTCTAATGGTAATTGATGAAAATTTCCAAGCGACTACATTTCCGGCTACATCAAATGAATATGGAAATGCCGCTTATATCTAGTTCAATATTCATGCTGCTTGTAGGTTCAATTTAGATTTGATATACTATCGTACTGAGATACCATTTTCAAGAACAATTTGGCAGCAAACGTATAGCACTACATGTGTCAAATTTACCCAGAAAACCGATACATATTTTAATCTAGAATTTATGAAGGGCAACTCCAACACTGAGAAATTATATCAGATTTTCCCTACATAAACGGAACATATAAATATTACGGGGTACGGACAATGGGGCATTATAAACAAAGTAATGTGAAGCGGTATCCTTCCTCCATAGTTCTTTATACTCTATGCTAAGTATTTTTGAATTTTTATATTGCGTTCGACTGAATACATTCACATTGTTTGCTCTATTTTTGCCTTCTGAATTCTAAATGCGATAATATAAAGCATATCATAGTGTTATTAATCATGCAGTCGTAATTGAATTAAAATTGATCACAAAGAATGTAACTACTTTTTATTGCATTGTTTATGAGAGAATAACAAAGTGACGGACAAATTGATATATACCAGGTGGTCATGAAACCGAATAACTAGAATATTATGAAAGATTATCTTCTGAACATTGTATAATACCACAAGAATATGTGATAATGCTCGGAGTAATATGTCAGGCAATAACTTTGTAATCTCTTGGTTTAGGTATGTCGTATGTAGCCCTCCTTAGTTAGATATTAACCTGTTAAAATAAATTGAATGTAATTAACCGGGTATTATTTGTTTCGTAAATTTGTTAGCAATATGATCTCTATTAGAACAAACATTTGTGTTGGTAGGTACAAGGATTTCATCTAAAAATTAGCTTTACCGATATTTCCACCCATCATATTTTAAACCTATAACTATAGTCCTATACCACAACGAAAACAATAAAAAATTCCAACAAACGTATTAGACAAAAAAATATTAGATGACCACTCATCTGCTCCTATAAAATAGCAAAAGGTGTCATACTGGTTTTTACATTGTGTAATAACAGTACTTTTATATGGGTACTTCTATTCCTAATTTAGCGTCATCTTTAACGGTACTACCTATATGCATGGGAACTAAAATTATTCAGCATAGGTTCTGGTGTATTCCGGTGTTCTGCACCAGAGCACTGAACTGATTTTTCTCAATTGTTGGCTAAATCAGCATAATCAGCTAAATCCGGCTTGCAGTTTCGGAGGTATTCAAAATCAAATTCAAAATATGCTTTATTGTTTATGTCATAATTATGTATTGTTAACAAAGCTGTTAGAATAAAAGCAACAATAAAGTGGTAATAAAACAAATTAGAAACAATTTACACAAACGAAACAGTTATACAAAAAAAAGACAATAACTCGGAGGTCACATAGAGGAATTTCACCTAAACCAACAAGAACGTAGAAACATAAAGATATGTTGACAGGTTAATGGCATTCACAAAAGCACGAGGTGACATGCTCATGAATTTTGGCTGACAAACCATCATCCCCTGAGGAGTTTTTGTTTCTTATAGAGGCTACAGAACGAACCACCTCATCTGGATCCGATGGATCACTTAAAATGTTAGCAGGACATAGATCCGAATGCTGAACATTATGACATTTGTTTGCATCGAGGTTTCCCTTTTTTAACTCATTGATTATCGACCAACTCTCCTTTTGCTTTTATTATCAGCATAATAGGACTGTATCAATGCTAATTAACTTTCTATACAAAGAACGATATCTACCAAAATAATTTAAACATTTTAAACACTTGACTTTGAGGTATGAATATATAGGATCTCCCTTTAGTGTGTGTGCCCCTGCCATAAAAAAGTGCCTATTTGAATCTTATGGCCTAAATAAACACTACTCACTCATATTTTCATCATCGATCAAAATGTTCCTGCTGGGTAAGAAGTTCCTAATAAACTGAGTTCTGAGTTTTATACTTGAGATATAGTTGATTCCTTCCCGATGTTTTCCGATCAGAATTTAGCAAAATAGGTACATATCATCAGCACAGAATAGCTATTCTGTGTCATCAGTAAGACACAAGTGCATTGATATCGATAACGTTAGCCCCGTCATTTTACATAAAAGAATTTTTTGCTGCATTTCGCTGCAATTTATTTTCAAAAATGTGGAAAATTCTCGAAGATATGCATAGCAAAAAGCAAAAAAAAAAGTTAACCCCGTCATTTTTTTTTCAGTTTTGTTGTGCTGACTTATTACCAAGCGCATTACATTATTTACAAACACCATATCTTTAGGGTCTAGCGAATTGCTGTCAACTAGTCTCGGAGCTCAGTGGTTGGATGCTGTGTCTGCGATACGTCGGCCCGGGTTCGATTCCAGTGGCAAGACACGTTTTTTTTTTATTTTTAATATTATGTGTAAAAAGTTTTTTTTTCTTCATTTTGGGCATGCTTTGGGTTAGTTTCTGTTGGTTGCGCCCCCGTAGCGAGCGGAGGGCCATGAGTGAAGTGTAATATTAGAAGTTTTTGTCAACAATGTGAATCGCGCGCAACTCTGAAGCCCTCTAATGTGGTACGGGCAACGTCTTGTAAGCGAACGGAGGGCCATGGGTGAAGTGTAATATTAGAAGTTTTTGTCAACAATGTGATACGCGCGCAACTCTGAAGCCCTCTGATGGGGTACGGGCAACGTCTTGTAGTCTTGATTAGCGCCTGGTTCTCAAGATGCACCCCGTTTACTATTGGTCGAAAAAATTGGGCGGGGCTTAGAGCGTTTGTTTATTATTTTAGAATGTCTAATAACTGGATTATTGTCAGCAGGCCTAGCGATCCAGTGGTTAGATGCTTCGCTTGTGATACGGCGCTTCGGGTTCAATTCCCGGCAGTAGCAAGGCGTGTTTTTTGTTTTTTTAAGGTTATGTTTGTAAAAAAAATGTCTTCATTTTGCGCATTCCTTGAGTAGTTTTGGTTGGATTTTGTCGGTTGCGCCCACGTAGCGAGCGAAGCGAGCGGAGGGCATATATTTTATTCTTAACCATCTACACGAGTCCTGGGCTTGAGTCAACACATTTCTGACAAATAGATGTCTTTATGGTCCTGCGAATTGCTTTCAATGGGCCTCGTGGCCCAGTGGTTCGATGCTGTGTTTCTGATACGGCGGCCCAGGTTCGATTGCAGTGGCAAGGCATGATTTTTTTAAGGTTATGTTTGTGAAACGTTTTTTTTTTTTATTATTCTTTTGGGAATGCCATGGGTTAGTTTTGTTTGGTTGTGCCCCGAAGCGAGCGGAGGGCCATGCGTGAAGTGAAAAAAAATATATATAAATTCTAAATGTTAACATTGTGATGCGCGAGCAAGCCCTGGACTCGTCAGGCAAAAGGACTCGTGTAGATGGTTAAAATATCTTCTAGCGGAGGCCCCTGCGTGAAGTGAAATATTAGACATTCGAAAATAGTAAACAAAGGTTCTAAATCCCACCCAATTGTTTCAACCAATGGTAAACGGAATGCATCATGGAAACTATCCTCTCCTGAGTCTTGCTGCAAGGTTGCCAAACTTTGCATATTTTCTTATTAACACAAAGTGATTAATTATCTAAGGGAAGATGACTGATTAACATTTAGAGCTCCTTTACACAAATAGTGCACTATGTAAAAATCGACCTCTCGTATTACGATATGTCTGCGTGATGCAATCGATTTCTATCAAGAGCTCTCGTGGTGTTGAGGTTTATACAGCTGGGTTTCACCTGGACGGCCTAGGTTCGAACCCCGTAGCTATTTTTTTTTTAAGATTATGTTTCTAAACAGTTTTTTTCTTGATTTTGGGTATGTCTTGGGTTAGATTAGGTTAGCACCTGGTTATTGTCCTTTTCTTGAGCCCCCGTAGCGAGCGGAGGGCCATGCGGATCGACCAATAGTAAAGGCCGATTTTTATATAGTGCACTATTTGTGTAACGGATCTTATAATGCGACACGACTTTTCAAACGAAAAATTTTAAAAGACGTGTAATGTGTCCCGGGTTTCGGACGAATTGCAACAAATGTTGTATATTTAACTCGACTTTTAGGTGTTATTGAACAAGCGCGTTTGATATTATGTAGGTATGCTACGATCAAATCGAACACTATCCGAAATTAATACAAAAAATCTGTTAAATAAAATAATTCACTTCTTTGATTAATTTGGGTTAATGGTTTCAGTTAGTTTTTGTTGAGTTTGCTCTATTGATTTGTATAGGAGTGGATAAGCAATAAACAGACCAAACATGGCAAATTTACGACCGCGAAAAGTAAACAATGATATTTCTATTTGGACTTGCGCATTAGAAAATTAGTAGGAGCCAGCTGTTGTACCGTGAAGGTAAATAGGCAGGCCTGGACTTCGAAAGTGATTATTTCACCAAATATTCGGTAGAGGAGTCTTGCCGATTGTAAAATAGGCCCCAGTTAGCGTAGTGAAACAAACAATAAGTTATAAATAAGTAATACTTATAATAATTAGACTTACTTGACATAGGAAATCCCGGGTATTTTGCCTCTACTACTACAAAACACAACCATACACTTTCAGGATTCTATTTTGGTAGCATCGCCTATTGTTTATCTGCGTATTGTTCAACGTAAACGAAAATCAAAATAGGTTACGTACAAACCACAAACGTGAACCACTAAACTAAAACTAATTAAGCAGCTACAGACACTAGGTCCAAAGAAAGTAAAAAAAAAAGTAAAAACTCGAATTATTAACTCAAAACCCCGCGCCGTTAAAACGAAAACACGTCAAAGACAAAAGCCAAGTTCGATCCTGACCGACGCCTGCTAAGACGGCAAGTGTTTTAGTGCGCATGACAAAACGGTTTCTTCTTTGTTTACGTTTTTCCATTTTGCGTCGATTTTGTCATGCGCAGAAACCTGTTTTTTCGCCCATAGGTTGCCACTTTTGAATAGTGCGACAGGCGGCTATTGCGTATCCACTCCTATACAAATCAATGGTTTGCTCCCGGACCATGCGAAGCTAGCGGAGGGGGTAATGCATTAAGTGATATATTTGACCGATTCATACTTACAAGCGAATAGTGTATTCCATTCGTTTATCAGTGCACATTTGCATTCATTCACCTGAATAAAAGAATGAGATAGACATTCGTGGTGCACTCTTTTTTTCCATTGAACTTTGCTATCTTCTTAGAACACGAACTGAAACTGCAGGAAAGATCTTAAGAATACATTTGGCAACAGTGAAGAATTGACGTTTTGTCTATTGCACCAAATGACAGTAACAATCCAGGGCACAACTCAGCAAAATGAATAATTTAAAAAAAATATATTTTTTTTGCAAATAAACAAAATAAAAGAAAAGCGGTAGAAGTAAGCACAACAAAAAATGTTTGGAAAAAAAATGTGACGGGGCTAAAAACGAGTTGCTATAATTATCTACGGGAAAATTAGCATAAGACAAATTTTTTGACAACAGCGAATGGGTAGTGTATTTATTCGTATATCAGTATGCATTTGCATTCATTCACCTGAATAAGAAAAGAGAGATAGACACTAGTTTTTAATGAAATTGGATATTTTTTTCTTAAAACTGTTATACACTTTTTACAAAAAAAAAGCAAATCAACTGAACGCAACAAAACATTTTTGAAAAAAAAAAACAGCTAAACTACATTTTCTACATTTTTGAAAGCAACTTGCGGTACAACGCGGCACAAATCAGCACAACAAAATGTTTTCGAAATATCCGAAGTGCAGGGCTAACTTTATGGACAAACTGCATTGTGTTTATTTCTGATGGGATGGGCGAGAGCCGAGAGAGAGGCTTATAGCTGACTAATAAGTATCAGTAGTACTGCACCACAGGTACCGCATCAAACGAGCAAAATTATGATACCACCAATAAGATGATATTTAATAGGCATTTAAAAAAAGTCAGGGTCTGTGTTGATGCTAAAAATATATGTTTCTGTTTTGTAATAACCTTCTATTCGAGCCCCAATTCTTTATTGCCGTTATGGTTAGGTAAGCTGATTTTGCTATTAAAAGGACGATATCATCATTGCCGATGCTCTGAACATATGGAAAAATTATATGTTGATATTTACTTACCTATATATGATTAAAATAACTTAAAATAAATAAAAAATCGATTTCCATATTGATTATTAAAATTGCAAATAGTAGTTAAGAAGTAGGGCATCAGACACCAAAGAAATTGCTCCATACTTGAAGATGCCATTTTGGGAAAACCAATAAGGTTAACGTGCAGAAATACCATATGTTACCGAACGCTCAATTCGTCATTATTGGTACATTTTAAATTTCTAAAGTACATAGGCGGGTCAAAATTGTTCTAAGATTTACAGTAAAATGCCAAAATCTATAATTGATTACATTTTATTAAATTGTAACATAGTTTTTGACAACATTTTTATTATCCCAATGAACCGAATAATTTTGGTTCATATTTAAAATTCTTCATCCCCCCTTCATTGTATATTTTTTATTTTGTCAGCTCTGTTTTTTTTTCTGCATTATGCTTTTTTAGCGTTTTAAATCGCATATTTTTGAACAAACTTACGCCTCGCAAATACACATATTTTCCACGATGTTACTAGCTTCATCAGTAAATAAATCTTATTTAGAAAAATTCCTTGCTTTATTATATATCCATCTTTCTTCTCGTACGAAAACTTTTCATTTTAGTCATCTAAAATTCTAAAATATATCAATAAAGAAAAACTAGCTGCATAGTTCATATACTTTAATATATCTATTTTTCGAAAATATCTTTTAGAAAAACAGCGAGTTGTCATGAAAAAAATTTTTCCATGCAGCTTCTAGATTCTAGATTATATTCTAAAGCTAAAGAGGGTCGTTTTCACATAAAAATAATTATCTCTTATTGTATTGGCTTTGTCCATAACGTGGTTTGGGACAAAAATGTTTTTTCAGTTTTAAGATGTCTTAACTGTGGCTTAGACCTTGCATGAGCAACTTAAGAGAGGTTCTGTGGCTTGGTTCTTATGCTTATGCGTAAAGAATTAAACTTTAAGGTTATCATGAATTTTTCCGCTAGCAAGAAGCGAGCGGGTCCATTGTATATTAAAATGAAAGAATAATTTTCCAAAAAATAAGCAAGTTATGATTTTTCGTAATAAACTTTTGCTCATAATAATGGTAGTTACATTTTTGCGAATTTTATTTTAACTTTGTCATAATAAACCATATCCGATACATGGGTGTATGAGCATCTTATAGTAACACCACTGCACAATTAATAATGCTTTTTTAGATTTTGTAGGAACCTTTAAATAAAAGCTAAGTAAAACAGGCACAAAGTAGAAAAAAATGTGTAAATTACACAGCTGATAATTGTTTCTCAGTGTGCTTTTCCAACTCTGCTAACCTAACGCCCCAGGTTGTAAATAACAGTTTGTTATCGACGCTTAGCAGTGTTGTGCCTTGTTTCTAAGTATCTATTATTTCTGACATAAGTAACCTTTTGACGAACCCTGACATATTATTTAAATATCTAAAGGCCGATCCTCGGGCCGATCTGCATTCACCCATATTGTTTGACTCTGCTGCAAAATTGCGGCACTCTTGTCCGATGTCACTTTGGCATCTATAATTTGCACAAATAGAACATGGTCATTGTCTTTATATGGGGAATATATAGACAATGACATGGTATATTTTTCCCCAATAAGGTATGACATGAATTTTCACCGAAGTCTCTACTTTTATTGCAGCTACAGTGACAAGGATGCCATAACCTCTGCCTCTGGCCTATCGTTTTACTCATTTCAGTCATTTCACTTTGAGATTTTAGTTAATAGAGCAGCAGCTAACAAATTACGGCAATTAAAACCATTCCTTTAAATCTATTTTTGAATCTGTAAACCACCAGGGACCAAGCATTTACCAAACATACGTTGTTAAATGGCAATATAAAAATAAGCAGCTCTGTGGCCAACTTTCCAAAAAAGTAAGTAATTAAAAGCAACAAAAACGCATATACACGCACGTCAAGCCTGTGCATTAAAAAAGTCTCGAAATCAGCTGTTGGAAATAAAGTTGTAAACCAGAGTTTTAAAAATACTTAAATGTGGATCGGCCCTAATAATTATTTTTTTTCTCCCGGGTTACATGTAATAATTAATCATATTGATAAATGGTATGTGTTTATTTGTTTATTACTCATTTAAGTAAGCTGAAGTCTTATCAGCACAATAAAAATGAGAAATTTATTGAAAAACAGGGAAACCGATTTATATTTAAATGAATATATGGGAAGGTTTTAGAAAAGCTTTATGCTTTACAAAATTCACATCATTGATATAAGCCGTTAAAAGGAACTGCGATTAATATCAGGAACTTATAAAGGCCACTACTGTGAATAGGTGAACTCCGATTAGTCACTGTCACTGCTAAAATTATTTATCAGTATTTTGAATATCACGCATCTATTAATATCATCTTGACACAGTGACACTGATACATTAAAAACACCGATTAATTTCGCGAGCGATTAAAGTGACTAATCGGAGTTAAAACAGTGGCCCTAAAGCCCAGTTCAGACGCAGCGATTCGACTTAGAAACAAAACTTTAAACTTTAAGAGCCACTTCTTTGAACTTCGAATAGTCGCTTTAAACACTATTTAAATTAATCAGTGTTTTAAATGTGTTAATGTGTTAATCTCAGTATGACATTAATAGATGTGGGATGTTTAAAACACTGATTAATTTTAGCAGTGACTAATCGGTGTTCAAAGTACTAACACGATGAACGTTAAGTAGTGCGTCACCCGAAATTATCAAAATCATATTACAAATTAATTTTTATATAGCGCCGATATTAGAAAAGTTGTCAATGCTGGTAATCAAATATATGTATATCTATTCAAAGCATGTCTATGTAGCAGGTTTTGCAGTAACAAAATCGCTAAATTATTCACCCATGAAAATGAGTCAGGTAATGCAGGGGTTGGTGTTCGTGTTCAACCGCTTTTGAATCCTTGGGCCAGTGAAATTTCGGTAACATGCCACAGGCCAGGGATAGATAAGTTTTATTAACGAAATAAGTCAAATTTAAATGTGGCTAGCATGTCTTATTTACAAATTTTCCCCGGAAAGGAAAAATATGCACTATTTACTCTTAGCTTAGGTGAAATTCAGGTGTTCGAGATTTTTAACCATCCTGTAGAAGATGAATCTTTAGGCCCATATTATCAGGAAACAATTTTTTTTTCACAATTTGTCCCCTTGCTAATGCCATTTTCTGGATAATGTATATTATCAAACACACATGTTTCTCACGTGAATAAAGACATACATACGAGTATATCATTATGTACCTAGCCATAGTCGGTTATTCATTCCTTGGATATTCATGACTTCTTCCGATCCCGAGGATTTTCCCTAAATCGAAATATCTTTCTACTCGCTTTTGTATATATTTTTGTAAATTCTGATTTGCCTCTTTTGAGCTTCGACCAGGTTTAGAGCAAAAAATAGGGTATCAAGGGATAGAAACACTGGAAACTATACAGAATATTCCATTTAATATTTACCGGAAAGGTGGTACTGTTTTTTTACTTATTTCTTATTCTAATTTTCGATACCACTTAAACAACGTAAGCTAAATTTATAGATTGACATAACGAATCATAGCATGCCTACGCATAAGAAGTTAAAAATGCTAATTTAATTCGAGCGATTTTTATATCGACATTTATGTTATTATGCTAGGTTATTATGTTCCACCAATGAAAACAGTAAATTATTGTTGACAAAATAGACATAATGGTTTAGGGTCACTTTTACAACTTTCGTTAAATCTCATGTTTAAACTTTGATTTTACTACAAATTTAAGCCAAGGAGTGAATTAAAATCAAATGTTTTACATAGCTCCGTAAACTAAAACTGAGGAGCTAATTGACACCTTATTTGCAATTTGACACGTTGCCGACTCACTCACTCCCACAAAATCTCCAACTACCATTTCAGTACTTCTTGTTGCATAGTGGTTTCTAAAATAATATTTTATTATTTATATGAATAGTAAAGAAGTCTATATAATCGTATAGACTACCAACTTACTGATTAGTAGGAAGGGCCAACTCTCTATGTACCTATAAAAAATGTGAGGTCAACTGAACAAGACTTTTTTTAAAAATCTCTATCTTGCCAGTAATCCATAATATGGGATATTCTGTTTCTTATTAACGCGTCGTGGGGCAGCAATATTATTCATTACATCCAGGGTTCGCTGATATATATCAAGTGATATATATCATGATATATATCACGATATATATCATGATATTTTCACTTGAATAAATATCAAAATTCGTGATATATATCAAAAACGAAAAAAATATTAATTTTCCGCGATAAATTGGCTACACTGCATCAATAAACGGCAACGACGTATGATGCCGGTTGCGTCCGTCGGGGATTTACATGCTCGATCTCGTGTGATTCCCCTGCGAGTGCCGCGTGCAGTTGAAATTTCTAGGTCGCTTATTATAGAGCATTTGACTTCGGCGATTCATTAAAGCAAGTTAAGCGGAAAAATATAATCTAGTTGAAGATTTATGATATATTGTTTACATAATCAACATGCCTATGGCAGCATTTTCATTGCCAATCAAAAGAAAAAAATACTGGTAAATGGACAAAATGCAAAACCTGTGGAGCTGAAATGCAGGGTATACCACAGAGATTAATTAAACATAACATGATATGTAAGAATGGCGAATCACAAGAGATAATAGATATCACTGAAGAAAACGATGCTTCTCAAACTTCTTCTCAAGGTACAGAGGGGCCCACAAATTTATTCCGAAAAGAGCCAATCCAGAAACAAAAAAAAGAGTCCCTGTGGAAAATCTGCAGACCTCGATTGATAGACAAGGTAGGCATCTTTTTTAGCTCATAACAAACAAAACCTCCGAGATTTTTTGTTTTTTTTTCCAATTTTTTCGGGGAAAAACCGTTTTTTTTTGGCACTCACAGTCTTTGGTAATTTTAAGTCTCTAATTGTAGGCTGGCCATGAGCATGCAAGTTTAACTTGATTATTTATTTTTGTAGGTACGTCATCCGATGTCGACTTGCCACTTAATAAAAAATACAAACCATCATCTAGCAAGCTAAATATTATTAAAGACAACGCAGTAATAGCAACATCTCCGTAGTATTTAAAAGAAATTAATTTAAAAATAGCAACATATTTTTACGCCACAAATACCCCTTTTTCCCATGCGAACAGTTCCCATTTCCACAAAATGTGTAATACTCTAAGACCTGGATGTAAGCCTCCTACAAGTCGAAAAATAGCTGGCGAGTTATTGGATCAATACCGTATTGGAGGAAACCAAAGAAATTCTAAAAGGTACGAATTTGTCAATGTCCTTAGATGGGTGGTCGAATGTTCATAATGAACCAATTATTTGCTGCTCCGTTATGACAGCGCATGGAGATTCTTTTTTAATAAAAACTGTTGACACATCTGGCCACCCCTCGGGCCACCCACATACTGCTGACTATTTAAGATATAGCTATTGAGGCAATAACTGATACTGAAAAGTTATTTGATGCTAAGGTGACAAGTTTAGTCACTGATAATGCAGCAAATGTATCAAAAATGAGAAGATTGCTAGAGATCGTCCCAGCAATAAATATTATTCAGTATAGATGTTCGGCTCATATTCTACATTTGCTAGCTTGCGATATACAGATTCCAGGACTAATGGAGCATATAATTAGGGTTATAAAATATTTTAGAAATACACATCTTCCAGCAGCCTGGTATAAGGCAGCCAACAGAAAAAGGTTAGTTATTCCACAAGAAGTACGTTGGAACACTGCAACTGATGCAATAGCATGCTACCTGCAAAACCGGGGTATATTAGTTCAGGTCTGTCAAGATAACAAAGAATCAGTTGACAGTAATCTTTATATAATTGTCAATGACATAAACATTACAAACAACGCAAGAGATTTCTTGCTTCGAATGAAACCTATTGCAGTTGCGCTGGATAGAATGCAACGAGATGATTCGACAATAGCAGTGGCAGTTGAAATATGGAGGAAGTTAGGTGGGGATCTTAAGGGGCAGCCTGAAAATATTTTAAAATAGTTTAAGAGGCGAAAGGAAATGGCTTTAACACCAGCACATTATTTAGCCAATTTATTGGATCACAGATTTCGAGGACATCAATTAAATAATGCAGAAAAGCAATTAGCATTTGAATATTTACAGAACATCAATGACGAGTTTATTCCTATAGTAATGGCTTTAAGTACGGGCTCTCAAAGCCTTTTCCTTCCTATATGTTTGGAAATAATTTTAAAACGACACCTCCAATGACATGCATGGTGGAAGTCTGTAAGTTTGATTGAGCCAGAAAAGTACTTTGACTGGGCCAAGCTCCAAGAAGGATTTCTGGATATGTGCAGCAAGCATTTGATAGCAGTTTCAGCCTCAGCAGGCCTTGAACGAATTTTTTCGACTTTTGGATTTGTTCATAGCAAACTAAGGAATAAGCTGGGGAATGAAAAAGCTGGCAAACTAACGTTTCTCTTTAGGCACTTTAACCAGAATACTAAAGATAAAGCTGTCAATCTGGACTTTGTCTGGGAAGCAGAGACAACAAAAGCATCTGGATCTGATGCAACCCTTAGTATTGTATCTGCTCTTTCAGATACAGATTCTGAAGCAGAAGATGATGTGCCACAGGCTACATTATTACATTAATCTAAAGTTCTGGTATTTTTAGTTTTACCACTTAGTTTAGAAGAAATGTATTTGTTTTTTTCCTAAGTTTTTGTATTTTTATTTTTTATATCCATACAAATTTAGTGTATCTAGCATTTTTTTAAAACGAGGACATTTGCCGTTGTTTTGATGATTTAAGCTTTATTTGTTAAAATAATTCATTAAAATAAAATATAACCTAAAGAAACGTTGTTGTTTCGCTTTATTAAAATGTATTTTTATTTTTAATATTATATTAAACAATTAATTTTAAAACTAAATGTGTTTTTATTTAAAAAGTCTGAAAATATCAAAAAAGTTTATTAATATCCATTTTCTTGATATATATCCGATATATATCGTTAATATCCGATATTTTGATATTTTCAATAAATATCATGATATTTACGAACCCTGATTACATCGTCACCGTCGTCAAGGAGATCTCCAAAAATATATTCAATATCTTCAGTAATTTTTTTACTTTTTTAAAATAAACCCAAAAAACGGCTTTTACCTATTTGTAACGGTAACATTTAGACGCAACTTGTTAAATTCGCATTTTCTAGTTTCCAAAGATTTAATTGATTTTGGGACCGTTGCTGTTTCTGTTGTATGCCGATGATACATCGGTGGTGCTTGTCTGTTGGTTCAATTGCAGGTCTTTCGCTGGGATAGTCGCGTGCGGTAGAGATAATGGAGCGATAATGCTTATAAAAAGTACTTTAATTGCCTAGAAAACAAATTTCATTGACAAAGCAGGTTACTTGCTAAAATGATCCCTCACATACATAAAATAAATATAACACAACATTCGAGAAAGTCACTAAAATCTCAAACCTAAAGCAGAGACAAAACAACAAATAGCATTTAAGACATTACACATCTGAAAATACACAAAAATATAACAAAACAGCAGGCATATGTAGAGAGCGAGTCAGCATAATACTCGCTTGTTAAGTTGTAGTACACTTTCCCAACAAGAAATACCTTAAGAGATCTTCTGAAACATTTTAAATTACTAATAGGCCTAATATGAATGGTCTCGTGATAAATTTATTTCTGCCTTCATAAATCGAAAAATTTTTCGAAAATGTTGTTGTGGTATTGGCAAGGGCAAGTCGAGAGCCCGCCGCGTGTCATGCTGAGCGGCAGTACCCCGAATGCTATGACGATTCTTGTATATCAGCGATGCTGTTTCAAGAAAAAACAAAGAGATTAGAGTAAGAATTCCCTGAGACAGAAGGTGAACTTGGCAAGATACTCTCTGACCCACATTTGCACACCAGACGTAATCACTGGCTGATTGCGTCAGTCAGGGCATCCCGTGCGCAAAAAGACATCCGCCTAGAGTCCATCATCAGCGGCGTAACTACAGAGGGGCCTGGGGGGGGGGGG
>MU181971.1:228580-273242 GCA_016904865.1 Pissodes strobi
CGTTATATGCTGTATTTTTTCTAAAAATTAACAAATTCCTGTGAAGTTAACAATTACAAATCTATAGCTGGGAAATGAAAAATATTGGTATTTGGAACATACTCTTAATGCACACTGAACAATGGCGGTTCTTTAAGTGCCTTATAGTTAAAATTATTGTGATGATCAAATTTCTAGTGTGCACAATACGTGCAACCGTCCAGATTCGTGCCCTAGTGAAAAGCTCGAGGCTGCGGCAATCGGTGCATTTGAAGTAGTGTTTGGTTGTTTTTAAAAATCGGCAGCTCATCTTCATGTTTTAAAGTGTTTCTTCAAGAAATATACTTGGTGGTTTTCTTCATCCAGGAAATAGATAATAAGGATATTTGAGGTGGGATAAAATTATAGTGTTGCTTTTTTTGGTAAATGTTGATTTATTGTTATGATATTACGATTTATATGCGCTCATTGGGTTAGATGAAAGATTTTAGTGTTCTTAAACGAATTTTTTTGGTTTTATATGTTATTCTGATATTATAATCGATAGAGGCTTTCTAAAGCTGTAAAAGACGAAACGACTCGAATTTTGCGATGTTTCTGGTAGGCATATTTGATTTTTTTTTTCGTATTTTCCTTACGGTTTGCTTCAATTGCTAAACTACTAATAAACTGTAGCTAAAAAAAAAACAAGATAAGCTGATTTATTATAAATAGATTACATCTGTAGGTCCTGTTTATTGGGAGCATAATTTTAACCATTATTTAAACAAAAATAAAATTGGGCCTAAAAGGAAATGATTTTGATTATCTGCTTTTGACTCAGCAAAAAAAAATAAATGTAAACACATATAATTCATATATTTTTTCACAGCCAAAGCTAAATAAGGTAATAAGAAAAATATTTTCGTATCTAGCCTGTATATTTTTGTACAGAGATTTTATTTTTTTCTTACTAAATTGTTTTCTTGTATAGGTACTATTGTGACAAAATTAGCTAACTACTTCTCAATATGAATATCGATTTGTCTAATTACTTGTTGCAAATTAGTGGTTCTATGTATAAATTACTTTCTGCGTCAGCAGTTTAAAAGAGTTTTTGGCAAGTTTAAATATTTACTGGAGAATTTGTTATCAAGTTAATATAATAATAATTACTTTATTTAAAAAATAATAACAATATACTGGATACACAAAGCGTATATAAATAAATATAAAGCGAATATAAATAAACGAAATTTCCCAGAATTATTGTGAATTGAGTCGAGGTAATTCTTGTATTCGTATATAGGTATCTTGACAGAAGTATTTATAATCAAAAAATCACCCCACATAGCAACCTTATTTGTATGCAGTAAAATGGTAAGTAGCTGATTTTGTCATTTGTGGTTTATAATTATTTAATTGTAATATACTAAAAAGTTATCACAAACAGTTCACTTATAAGGCTTTAAAGTATTTATTGATCATGTTAGGTTTATATCCAGATACCTGTACTGTTAGATCATGTATTTGTCCTCGGATCAGTAGTTGTATAATACTTAATGATATTTGTTATTTTTCAATGTCAAGTTTTAAATGTTTCACTGATTTAATAGGGTTTTTAAGATATCGTTATCGCTATTTATCGATACGTCATTTATTGCAAGGATGTTTTTTAAATATGACGATATTAATATTTTTTCACACATACCAGGTTTAGGTACCTAAGGTTTATAAACTTTATACTGAAATAGGAATGTTTTCGAATAATTTTAAAAGCGGTACATTGGACATTATCTAAACCTGCATTCGGCATTTAGACTTTTTTGTGAAATAAAGACTACTGGACTGGTTCGAAATGGTTTAAGATCTTCCGACATGGAGTCAAGTATCTTGACGTTTCTGGCTACAAAACAAAAAAGTATGTTCCATGGTATTTTTCGTTTCTTGACTGATTTTCAAATTTTCAAAAATTTCAGATTTCGAATTGTTTACTCATAATCTTGCTCATAATAGTTCTCAAAGTAAATCTAGAATTGTGTTTGTTTATAGTTTATAACCAGTTGTAGACTATAGAGTGAGCTCAATATAAATTTTCGAATGGGCACAAGCGAGATATTTAGCTATTAAAAAAAATACCTGACACCACGCTAAAATGGGGTATGTAGGGACAGTTTCAGTTTTTAAACAAAAATAACTCGAACTGTACACGAAAAAATTGATAAAGCGGAGCATAAAACATCTAAAAGGCGATTGCTTTGAATGGAACTTACAACTTTAGCATAAAACTTTCAAAAATCGATTGCTTTGAATGGAACTTATAACTTTTTGGCTTTGTGTTAAACCTTCAATTTAGTTTGTTATTTAGAAAAACTTTAGCAAAGCAATAGCACAAAACAATCAAATAGACAACTTGTAAGAGTTATCAATAATATCTCTCGGTCCCTGTGAGTTCAATACCTATTTCATACAATTTGAAAACTGAAATTTCTGATTCTAACCATGTAGAAACCTTATTTTTATTTAAACCATCAATTGTGTTAGTTTCATAATTTTCCTAATTAATTCTCTTAATTAAAATTGCGCGTGTAATAAAAATACGGCTTTTGTTATTTGATACATGATAAAGTAAGGTTTCTGCACTGATAACTTTGTGACTATTCTGCTTGAAAGAATACTTCCTTATGAAAAATATTAGTGTGTTGTGTTTCATCGTTAGTTTTCAACTAGGTTGTTAAAATATATATAATCTATTTTTTTTGTTTAATACCTAGATTTTCACTAGGTTTTCTAATCATTTTTGCAAAATCGGATGGCAATGTCATCAGTAACTTATGTTTTTGAATACGTAGATGAATTTGATATTATATTTTGTGAATGCAGGTCGGATATTTTCTTGTACTACCTCGCCTCTTTTCTCGTTGTAAAAATATTTAACCATAATTTTAATTTTTTTTTTTTTTTTTTTTTTTTGGGAAAGGGGGGGAAAGGGATTAAAATGACCTGGATTTCGTCTTAAAATCGGCTTTTTGCCTTTAAACCTGTTTTTTTTTAATTCAAACATATTTATTTACAATGTACCAGAAAATCGGCTAGTTCAAGCAAAATAAACTTAATAAAACCTTCATTGCATGGTGACAATTTGAAACATATAATTCCTACATTTTCTACACTAAAGAAGATATTAAACACCGAGAAATACTATTTCTGCAAAAACGCAGGGGAATATGAATGGAGTATTTTCAAGATCACCTTCACCCATCCCTGAAGCACTACCCTCATACCCTTTAAAATCTTAAATGATGTTACTCTGCAGATACCTTTATGGAAAGCTTAGCAAAAATGCTTTTCAGCGATACCAAAATTAATGAGATTTGAGTTAGAAATGTCAGCAAAACATTGAGAATATGTTTTACGACTGGCTTTTGTAAAATTTAGCAGGAAAGGTAGAAAATAAATGTAAATACTGAAATTGGATTTCAAGCCTAAATTAAAATATTATTGTAGGGCTAAAACTCGTATTTTTGCATTAACGCAATACTTTTTTTTGCTCTTTTTTGAAACTATTTTATTAAGTGCTCAAAATGATTTCCACTCTGTTCTAAACAGAAATAAAGTCGGTTTTCAAATCTCTACCTAACTTTCTGAGAAATGTCGCTTGGAATATTTCGACAAGCAACAATTACCATCTGACGCAATTCTTTCAGAGAAGCTGTGTTTTGTAAATTAGTGAATGGGGAAAATTTTAAAAAAATGTTCGTAGAGTTAACAAAAGTATTATCTATAAAACGAAATAAGAAAAAAATAATAAAAAAACAAAACCAAATAAGAAAAAAATTTAAATAAGGAAAGATTTTCCGAAAGTTAATAAGAGTATTGTAACGAAATAAAGAAAAAAAATCCTTATGTCTTTTTCAGAAGTTTTACTTCAGTTGTGTGCTTATAAAGATGAGGCACATATTTTTTTTATAAATTCGAGTGTTGCCCTAGTTCTCTCTGCCATTGTTTCACAAAACTCAATTATTCGTCGCAAAGTTCTTGCAAAATTTTCAATTTGTAAGAGTGAAATTTTCAATACCTTCCTGGATATGCCGGTAACTGCTGCTAAATGACGCTTTGACACCTTTGCATTTATAGACACTTGACCAATAATCTCAATCTGCGTGTCTTCATCCAAAAATCTAGGTTGTCTCTTTATTACTAACGGATGTAGTTTATTGAGATTTCTCAATCTGCGTGTCTTTATCCAAAAATCTAGGTTGTCGTATTTTTATTATTAACGGATTTAGTTTATTGAGATTTTAAAACCAAATCTCGTATGCAGACGTGACTGGCGATTTGTCAGGAAGCTTTTGATTTGAAACCAGGGCAATTCATAGCACATACTCTGAGCACCATAAAGAAAAATCATTTTTACCCGTTCTTCCATAGAATACACCATTTCCTATTAAAATTAATTGAAAGAAGTAATCCAGACGCTAGGTGATGGCAACATCAGGCACGTTCAATTTTAAATGATACAAATTTTATTGAATGTTTTACACAAAAAGAGCAAAAAAACAAGTGTTTGCGTTATTGCAATAAATAGAAAATTCTAGCACTACGATGGTGTTTTAATTTAGACTTGCGATCCTCTCATCATTTACGATTATTTTCTAACTTTGATATCGCTGAAAAGCATTTTTGATAAGCTCCCAGACAGGTGTCACAAGGGGGGACGTGCCATTTAAAATCTTTAAGTGGATGAAGGTAGTGCTTTAGTAGTGAGTGAGTGAGGGCGGTCCGCAAAGTATCTCATTTCTATTCCCCGTCGTTTTTTGCAGAAATTGCATTTTTCGGTTTTTTGATATCAACCTTAGTGTAGAAACTAGCCATTTAAGTTTTCAAATTGTCACCCCGTATGCTAAGCTAATCGTAATTCAAGCTGTGCATAAAAGCGAAGGAATTTGTATTCGCTTGGGTTCGATGGGGTTTTCACGTGGAATAAAATCTCTGCTCAGTGGTTATTACTAAGCTGATAAGCATCAGTCTATGTTTAGAGACTTAATTAGATTAGGTTCCTACCTCATTTAGCTTAAAGATGGATTCATGAGTCAAGCTGTGGATTAAAAAAGATCGAATCATATATACCGAGTTTACCCTCTAGAATAAGTTTAATTTATGTGCTTATAATATATTGAAGAGATAATCAAGCTGCACATAAAAATAAACTAGATTGAAATAGGTTCGTTATTTTAACTTACAAGATATCTACATAATAATTTTTTTCTGACTGCGGTCGTCTTTGACCTTTATATGACAAGTTGCCTTTAAATATTTAAAGCCAAAAAAAGTTACTGGTGGCGGCTAATGTGATTAAAATTGTAACAACGCCATTTTGCAAAGGGAAAGTATCCAGAATTTCATTTTTTATATATCCTGACGTTCTACCCTAACCTATGCTATGTTGCGCATTCTGATTTGTTCAAAGATAAGATTTATTGGCAGCGGCCAATTGTGAAGGTAATGCTACAATCCGTATACATAATATTATAATTTAAAAATGATCGACTAATTTTCAATTAGCGTTCTATGTAAATCTGGTTTTCTGAACAATTTTGCAACTATCAAAACGCATAAAGTAGTTTGGGTTGGTTTAATAGAGCGTCACTATCCCTACGTTTAGCAGAGTGCGGAGCTCTGTCGATGATTTCCCTCCTGTAGTGGTTTTTCTCGACTGAAAACACAAAATTGTTATACTCTATATTAAGAATTTGCAACTACATAATGCATAGATATTTTTTAGATTCTAATTAAAATTTTTTCGTCAAATCGTATAGGTAGCCCGTAAGTTAGCCATGGTTGAAGCTGACCTTGAAAGAGCAGAAGAACGTGCCGAAGCTGGCGAATCGTAGGTTTCAGCTTGACGATTGACGTTTATTTGTTCTATGTGTGTGTGTACTTAAGTGTTTACTGTCTTTTGACCATTATATAAAAGTAATGTAAATGACGTTATTGAAGGTGGTATGGGGGAAGTGAAGCTTTGGCAGGCAAACCAGGACCAGTAGATTTCAGCTTCGTGTGCCAACTTTGAGTTGTCAAGTGATTTGTCCGCTTTACCTGCCCAAGCGTCACTGAAACTGACTTAGTATGTCAGTACTTGATTAACTTTACCCGCCAGATATTTACACCAATTCAAACACAGCTAGTACCGTTAGCGAGTTTAGGGCAATGCCATTAGTCTCAAAGGCTAGTACTTCTAATTTTGCGGGATTTAAGGGGCTTGTTCCAGTGCAGTTGAGCGATAATATCTGTCATTTTATTACTTTTATATAAGAGATATATAGTATTGCATGGATTTTATTTACTATTTTTTTTTCATCTAGATCTTCCAGATGTTCCAGCAAGGAGACTTTGGTGTTTTATTTAAATTTATCACCGACCTTATTAACTAAATATGAATATTGTTTAGAGTATAGTGTTTTTCCTTTTAACTGTTATTGTTTGCTGCTTTATTGCATGATTCTTGTTTACGCTGTTGCCAGGTCGCTAGGAAGTTGATACTTATGGAACAAGACTTGGAACGAGCAGAAGAAAGGGCAGATCACGCAGATAGGTGCTTATTTTTTTTTTAACGCATTAGTACAGTTATGAAATAGTTTCGTCGCTATTAGACCTTAGCAGATCTGCAGAATCTAATAATATGTGAACCGGGGCTTTAAAATTCGATGAAAAAAATTAAACTTGTTCCAATTCGTTGCGTATACTGTACAGTAAATGCTTGAAGTTTCCTACTCTCTCTGACTAGTTTAAACCGCTGCGCTGTCGCTGGAATGTGTCAACCAAAACCACTTTTGATACAAATAATTTTTAGAGAAGGTGTTGTTTGGGTTAGATAAAAAATAACGAAGAACCAGGGTGGTATGAATTGTTTCCAGCCTCGCTAGTAGATATAGGAAAGTCAATAACTTGTGTAATGTGATTCTTTATTACCGTTCATTAATGTCGTAAGCTTATGCCTATGGTAGTTTCATATTGGTTGTCAGCTTTGTCAACTGAAATAAAAGCTAAGCTGAAATCTAGTGTATAGGCGATTCAGTACCATCGTTTTCGAAAAATAAGCTACGGTATTTAAATGTAGCTGAAGCTCTGAAGGCGTCGTACATGGTTCAGGCAGATTATAAACAGCAACTTTTAAATATTAGGAAAAAATAGTAAAATTCAAGTCAATATGTAGCTAACGCCGCGAAAATTAACAAATACCGAGCTCAAAACACTCCAAAACAAGAACTGTGTGTGATGGTTACACACACCGGAGACCCAGTAGAAATCGAAAAATTACATTCGCCAGTACCTTCTTGTTACAAATCTGTTATTCTATTGCTGAAATTGATCAGTTATAGAAGTATTGAGACTCGACATTTTGGAGGTTTTTGGAGGCTGTCTACCACAAATAAGCAAATATGAAATTAAAACTGCACTCAAGAAATTGAAAAATAACAAAGCACCAGGTCCGGATGATATTAATAATCGAATATATCAAGATGGGAGGCCCAAAACTATTGGGATATCTAGAAAAGCTTTTCAATGACTGCTTAGATAAAGGTAAAGTCCCTCAAGCATGGAAAAACGCCGACGTGATTATCCTCTATAAGAAAGGAGACAAGGAATATATTAAAAACTCCATCTCACTGCATCATACCTACAAGCTCCTGACAAGAATAATAACGAACAGGGTTACCAACAAGCTTAACAAATTCCAGCCAGTGGAACAAGCCGGTTTTCGTGGGGGGTAGAGTACGATTGATCATACTCACACATTACGGAAAATAATAGAAAAATCACTGGAATATAATCAACAGGTCTTCCTCGCTTTTATCGACTTTGAAAAAGCGTTCGATACACTTGAGAAATGGGCTTTTTTAAATGCTCTATAGAGATGCCGTATCGATAGTCGATATATACAGCTGATCAACGCTCTTTACCACGACGCAACCATGACAGTCCAAGTCATTGGGGGAAATGATCCAATCAATTTATGGGGAGGCGTAAGACAGGGACATATTACAATATCCCCTAAAATATTCACAATAGCTCTGGAGGATATCTTTAAGACACTTGAATGGGAGGTCAAGAGTGTTAACATCAATGGTGAACAATTAAATAACCTTCGCTTTGCAGACGATATTGTACTTCTTGCCGAGAGTATGGATGTTTTAAAGACCATGCTATAGGAGTTAAACAATGCCGCAAAAAGCTACGGCCTACAAATGAACGCAGCAAAAACAAAAGTAGTGTTTCATTCCAATAATGTTACAGATGTTGACCTTGACAGCAACAGTAAAATTAAAGTCCTAGACGAGTACGTGTACCTCGGGGAAAGAATATCCTTCGATAAGGACAGTCGGAGAGCGGATATTCCAGAAGAATTCGGCTTGGATGGACAGCATATGTAAAACTTAGTGATGTCCTTAATTCGAAATTTCCACAATACCTTAAAACACAAGTCTTTGATCAATGTGTCCTGCCGACTTTAACGTACGCCGCATAAACATGGAGCCTTAATGAGGGGACCATGGAGTGTTTAAGGATTGCTCAAAGAAAAATGGAGAGGAAAATGCTAGGAATACGACTACAAGACCGAAAGACAAACGAATGGATGAGACAAAAGTGATAGACATCGCAGAACGGGTGGCAAGGCTAAAATCGAAATGGGCTGGCGATTTGATGAGGACAGATGATAATGGATGGACCAAGAAGATAACTGAGTGGAAGCCCAGAACAACTAAAAGGACCCCAGGATGACCAAGAACGAGGTGGAAAAATAACATCCAGAAACTGGTAGGTACCCAATGGATGAGTCAGACGACCAACAGAAGCGAATGGCGACGAATTGGAGAGGCTGGAGATGGACGGAGAGAAGCTGAAGATGATGATGAGAAGTATTGATCAATCTCAGCAATAGGATAACAGATTTGTAACAAGTCGAATTATGCTGGTGAATCTAATTCACTAAGGATTTTTACTAGTCTCCTTCATGCACTTTACTCACCAGACTTGGCTCAATGGGGCTGTAATTTGTTTCTGAACGAATATGTGGATATAATAATTGGAACAGGCGCTAGGCGTAGTGGGCTTCCAGGAGAAAAAAAAGTAAATAGTTTTCGTCCAGTTTGTTGTTGGTTTACATCATATTCATGCCAACCGGGCATGTCTTAAGATTTTTATAATAATTCAAAATTAGAATCTTCTTTATTATCTTTTTCGCAACTTTCTAAAATCTTTATTAAGGTACATTATATTATCTGGTAAGGAAAGTGGAAGGAAACTATTCTAAATTCATTTTAATATGTCTATTGAATTGCTAAGGTCTAGGCAAGATTAATATCTTAATCGCAATGGAAAATACACTAGAGGCATAAATCGAATTTTTCATTCTCGGCCAAATATCTTTATATGCTATTTAGTAGTGTATTTGCCTTGCTTATTATCCCTTGAGATTTTATTAAAACCTGTAAATTACTATAATATTTTTATGATTTTACAGCAAAATCGTAGAACTTGAAGAAGAACTTCGCGTAGTAGGCAACAACCTTAAATCCCTCGAGGTCTCTGAAGAAAAGGTAGGCTTATTCAATTTTTATTTTAAGCATTTATTAATTTACTTTAGGAAATATTTCTTATTTATTTATTGTTTTAAAGTCTTTGCATTATGAATTATTCAAATCTAGCCTTATTACCATAATTTTAAATGGAAAGTTTGAATTCTTCTTTTTTTTTTCAAATCGCATTTTAATGTTTTCTTTTGTATTTATTAGTACGCGGAATGAAGCTATTTAAATACAAACAATTTTAAAATCTATAAATAATGTTAATAGTGCAAGAATTTTAAAACTATATATTCTGTCTTTAGCGACTTTCAAATATCGCACCTTTTTCAAGCTAGATATGAAACAGCTTAAAATTATAGATACGGTATTTTGGAGAGGAATTTATAACGAATGAAATTTGTTCCTATGTCTGAAATCTAATATAATCCTATACCTCATTTAATAATTATTATTAAATTATATATTTTTTGTGATAAGGCATAATGTCTACATTAAAAACGTTTTTTTTTTTTCAAAATAAGGCACGATATTTTGAAGTCGCTTACATGCAATAAAACATTTCTCACATATATTTACGTATTTATTAAAACCGAACTTTAGGCCAACCAACGCGAAGAAGAATACAAAAACCAAATCAAGAACTTGACCACCCGTCTAAAGGAGGTACCCCATCAAAAAAAAAACATGTTTTTTTTTCAGTGTTGCCATTTTGCGCTCCTAACTCTTTAACCAGCTCCCCGCAGTGTTGTCGCAGTTTGCTCCTAGATGCTCGATTGTCTTTATACAATTTTAACTTCATTGTTGCATCGATTTATTGGTTTTTCAGTTTATTTTTGTTGACTTGTATAACCGTGTGTTATTTGGGAAAGTATAATGATTTTCGGTATATTGATAATATTTATACCTAACACAATACCAAGTCTACAACAGATGAAATTTTAAGAAATAACTTACCATTTGCATTTATTTTAGTATCGATGTTGTTCTACATAACGTGACCATGAAAGTGTTCCCTAGGTAATAACTGTTAAGGTAAACTTCTGAACTTTCGAATAAGCCTTCTAATAGATCACTAAGACTATGGCATGAATATCGCAAGTTGATATTTGTTTAAAAAAAAAAACAGCATGTCTGTGGTGCTATAAACAACAGAATTTACAAATTTGAAAATTGAAACTGTTTCATTTTAAGACTTTTTGCTAGACTTCAGGATGCTGATAAGCTTTTTGAAACCCCCTCCACTCTTTTATTTTGGATGTTTCAGAAAAATGGCAAGCATAGGATGTAGATTTTCCAAACACTTTTTTTGAGCTTATAAAGAGACAGGGGAGATCAACAAGTTTTTTGAAGGGAAAACTTCTTCAGCGCTGTTAACCGGCTGAGAACGGGATACTTGATGAAATGAAAACACCAATAAAGAGGTATAGATCTCAAGGATGTAGCTTGCGAGAGAATGAGATAGAACACAGTATACAGTTACATGTTTGCCAATAGTACAAAGTTAAAAGTAGTTGTCGTTCGATCACTGAAGTTAAGCAGCGTCGAGCGTGATCAGTACTTGGATGGGTGACCGCTGGGTTTAGTTTTATGAAGGTTTCACTTCTACCGCCTGTGAACTGTTTTTAATTTTATATAGTTTTTAATATCGCTCTGCTGAAGTTTTCACTTCTGTCCTGTGATGTGAAGCACACACTTTTTTTAATGGAAGTTCTTGATATGATTTTTTTTGATTCTCCATATTTATGTAATATACCCTATACCTACCGAAATTCGATTGTTTTCGAAATATTAACGTTTGAAAATTGATATTTTACCTACAAGTACGAAGTACATACTGTAAAATCTAAACAGCTTACATTTTCCTATCTTAAATGTTCATAATTTATGGTCCGGCATCAACTTCCGATTAAACAAGAAGTGCCCTAAAATGGAAAAATACATATACTTCCGGCTAAACCGGATGCTGATGCCAGATGATAGATAATGAAAAACTTAAATAGGAAAGTGAAGACCGTTTCGCTCTAGTTAGTTAAACCGTTTGTTTAGAATTTAAACATGTAATTTTTTTTTTATTACGCATGCATCATAATCAGCGATTATCGCACGCTGTAGCGTGCATAAAATGATGTTTATGGTGCGCCTACTTTTTTAAAGGTTGCTATAGAAACATTTGATCATGCCAAATGTGACAGTTTAATATATTCGTCAATATATCCCTTAAATTTAATATTTAAAACATTTTTGAGATTATGAAGCATTCGTAATAAAAAATAGCGTATGATATACGTGTATAAGAGGCCTTTAAAGCCCTTGCGACTTACAAAACACTCCGCTGCGCGTCGTGTTTTGAAATATGTCGCGCGTGCTTTAAAGGCCCTCTTATACACTTATATCATAATATACTATTATGACCATCATCGCTGTATGTTATGTATAATCAGATAATGATGTATTTATCATTACTGGATGTAGAACACATTTTATTACAAATGATCCATACGTACCTAGTCTGACGGGCACGTGAAGATTTATTCACTTTTCAAATAGGTATTTGAATTTAATAAAAATTAATATTTGTGTAGTACCTAAATCTACTAATGCTATTTTAATTTACCTTTTAAAAGATAAGCTGCATACTCATACTTGAACTCCGAACTTATTCGGAAATATAATAAATGAATTTAATATGCGTATTAATAAATTTTAGCATGCAAAATAACTAGGATTTTCTTTACAATTTTAAATTTACTCGTTAAGTAAAAATAACATTTAATTTTCCCGTATCAAAATGTGTGACCAGAACTGTGTTGTATCTCATTCTCTTGCAGGTTACATCCTATAGATCTATATATTTTTATTGGTGTCGCTTTTTCCGTTTCATCGAGTCTCAAATCACTTCTTAACGGCGCTAAAGAAGTTTTCACTTCAAAAATAAACTTTTTAATCTTCCCTGTATAGTAATAAATTTCCAAAATCGTATTCGCTCAAAAAAGTGTTTTTAAATATCTGCATCCTTTCTTTCCATTTTTCTGTAACACGCACAATAAAAAGTTTAGCGGGGATTTTTTTTTTCGTCCAATTTGCGAAATAAGGATAATATCAGTTATTTTCAAACATGTTATAGCTTTGGTGGCCTTGGATAATTATCCATTGAAAAGCAACATTTCATCTTCAAATATTACAGAGTAGGTACATAAAATGAAACAATTGTAACACATTAGAATGAATAACCGCCGTAAACTATAGGGTATGAATCATTGATAAATCAATGTTTAATCGTTATACTTTCCTGTATTCTCTCAAAACCCATTTTTTACAGTTTAATAGTGTGCTTGACTTTCTATTTTGTTTTTTACACTAACCTAGGCCACGTTAAAAGAAGAAGAGTATTCACAGGCATTAAAACAAGTAACGCAGCAGCTAAGAGAGGTAATGAAGAGTGCAGCGCAAACTGGAGATAGTCTTGTAGATACTACGGATTGCTAGAGCGGCAGTATTGTTGATTATGGGTTGATCTTTTAGTAGTTTTCATCATCGCTATAATACACTGAAAATCTTGATATAATCTTAACTAAATTGTTTGAAACGAGAAACATTTTCAAAGTGATGTGAGTAAGTCAACGATACCGATGTGCTTTCGGTTCGGGATCTAAAAATGACAAATTTTACTTATGAAAGTGGTTATGATAATGGTATTCTGGGGTGACATCCGTCGGACCAACTTTCTAATATGATCATAAATTATTTCGAAAACTTCTATTTATTGTTAAGATTCTGGATGCGAAAATTCTGAATACCAAGATACAAAAAAGTATTTATAGTTCTTAGCAACAATGGACATAACCCAGATTTGAGTACAAGTCATTCCCGAACCTACCTTATTTACCTGTACGTTGATTACTCCAACTATATTAATATTTTCAGTGTACTAGCTACTGAAAAATAGGCCTAGATTTGTTGGTTCATCCTGTATATTGGAGTCGTCCTAGTGGTCATCAGCATCGCCCGTTGTTTGTCCGCCTTGTATATTACTCATATTTGTGTTATGTTAGCAATATCTTGGGAATTGTTCCATTTTTAGAAAGGGGGTCCATGTACCGGTTTATATCTTTTATTTCAAGTATTCTATGTATCAGGTACCTAAATGTGCAGGGTAGCTTTAAAAAAAAGTGTTAGTCCGTTTGATTAACATCTCTAATTTGATGAATACACGGTGTTAACCTGTATTTTTCCATTTATATATTTTCTCACGTTCGTATGTCCATGCCATCTTTTAGGATTGAATAAATATTTTAAATCTACCCTGTACTGTATACGGTATTCAATACGTTTGTCAACATATTGGAATTTCATACATATTTAACTAAACCATTGTAAGGTCGATGTAGTTTTTAAATTTGAGTAAAAGGTAATACTTTTGGAAAGATTTTCGTGGTGTCGTATTGGCAGTAATTGACAGAAAATAACGTTACATTTTCAAAAAGCTTAGGTGTTATTCAATATGGGTTCAATTTTTCGTATTTCATACTGTAATAGTTTAATTTGCCAAGGTGTTTTATTTATTATATTTTCAGTATTTACATTACACTTTAAAGAAAAACATAATTGTATCATCGATAACCGTTCTAGCTTTGAAATCTAATAGATTACTTTTTAGAGACTTTTGCTATTATATTTCTATTAATATCTAGTTAAACATTTATAATTAAATCCATTTAATGTATTAAAATCTCAAACAGGCATCATGTATCCAAGAACTCCGTTATATGTGTAAATCACGCTACTAATTTACCCATATAACGGAGTTCAGTCTGCCCGTGCAACAAAGTTCTTGGCTATAGAGACCGTTCAATGGTTTTTTTAATATCAATGAAAATTCCAATGGTTCCAGACACAGAATATATTCCTCCCTATAGCTATTTTGTCCTTAAGCATGTTGTAATATAATATCTAGCTTCATCTTTCGTTATTTGTTCTATGTCAGGCTGCAGTGACCAGAGAACACAGCGAAGACAAAATCCGCATTATTTCTGACAAATTGCGTGAAGTAAGTGCTCTTGACCATCTTAATTACTTTTTGCACATTTTAATTATCATAAAGTTAATTGGGATATAGATTTTCTTTTATCTTTACGGAGCTTGATGCCGTTTGGCTTGTTTAGTTCATGCATTCGATGAAAATTATTATTTTCATATTTAAAATTTCTTTTGCTCCAGGGTTATTTAGTTTATTAAATTAACCCTACTGGAACATTTAATTTTTATTGTTTGATTATTATGAGGCATTTGCTCTAGAAGTTTGTAGCACTTTTGTTATAAATATTTGCTATAATTGATCATATATGAATAAACCGCACCCATTAAGTTGAACAATGTCCAAATTGTTGCCCAATTTCAAAGTACAGGCTATGCATGATTTCTATTATAGTCTAAGCTAATATTCTAATCAGTCATTTAAGGTAGAAGATGCGGCTCGAATTTCCTTTAGAGCTTCTCAGGCAATAATACAGGGTGACAATTTACTAAAGAAGATATAAGAATACCAAAAAATAATTTCTACAAAAACGCGGGGAATAAAGATAAGGTATTTTGCAGACCACATCTGAAGCACTACCCTCATCCACTTTAAAATCTTAAATGGCACTACCCAGCCTGTGACACTTCTCTGGAAAGCTTATTAAAATTATTTTCAGCGATACCAAAATTAGTGAGATTTAAGTACGAAATGTTAAGAAATTGTATTAAAACTGGCTTTTGCGAAATTTGGCAGGAAAATGAGAAAATAAACGTAATTTATGAAAAAGAATCTTAAGCCTAAATTAAATCACTGTCGTAGTACTAAACTCTATTTTTGTAATAACGTAAATACTTCCTTTTTGCTTTTTTTAACTATTTTATTTATTAAGTGCTCATAATGATTTCCATTTTATTCTAAATAGAAATAAAGTCGATTTTCAAATTCCTGCCTAACTTTCTAAAAAATGTCTCTTGGAATACTTCGACAAGCGTCAATAATTATCCTCTGATGCAATTCTTCCAGAGAAGCCAGCTGGCATTGGGAAACTAGTGATACAATGTAACCACCCCATTAAAGGAAGTACGTAGGGATAAGGTCATGTGAACTTGGCGGCCATTCAATTGTACCTCTTCTGCCAATCTATTGGTTGGACCTACGATAATGTATCCCGGTATTCCCGCTCAAATATTGATTTTTTGGGGATATTCAGTGTACCCCTCTATAAAGAGATGTAAATTAACGGCATTCCGGTAGCGACAGCTCTGTTTTTCACATGGTAATTTAGAAAAAAGAAGACTAGTCACTGAAGTAAATGTTTTTTTTTTTATATAAGTTCTGGTGTTGCCACAATTCTCCCTTTCACAAAATTGAGTTCTGTCCGAATCAGCAAAATTTTCATTTTATAAGGGTGAAATGAATGCACTCTCACTACTTTCCTGATACGCCGGTAGGTGCTTCTAAATGGGGCGTTGACACGTTTACATTTATAGAAACCTGGGCCAATAGCATCAATTTACATATCATCCAAAACTCTAGGTTGTTGTCTTTTTCCATTACCAAAAAATCCAGTTTCTTGAAATTCTGAAACCAAATCACTTATATAGACGTGGCTGACGTTTTTGTCAGGATGCCTTTCATTAAAAGTAATAAACAGATCTCAAATACTCTAGGCATCATGAAGAAAAATCATTTCTACTCGTTCTTCCATAAATTACACAATTTCCGAATTAAAATAAATTCGAAGAAAATATACAGACCCAAGTGATGGCAACGACAAGCACGTTAAATTTTAAATGGTTTAAAAGATGCAAGTTTGTATTGACTCGCCTCTAGCGAACACGATTATAAATTATAGTGACAGTTGGGTGGGTTTGTTTATTATATAACTATGTCTAATATTTCACTTCACGCATGGCCTCCGCTCGCTCCGGGGGTGCAACCATGCAAAACTAACCCAAATTTACAAAAAGAAACAAAAAAAAAACTTGTCTTGTTGAACCCGGGGTATTGTATCACAAGCACAGCATCTAACCACTGGACCACTAGGCCTGTTGGAAACAATCCACTGGACCGTAAAGACATTATTTGCCTTTTTGACTGACACGTGCGCACAAACAAACCCTCTAAGTCCCTCTCACCCAATTCACATTATGGTTTATAACCGTGTTCGCTAGAGGCGAGTTTTGTATTGGAGATTTTACAAAAAAGAGCAAAAATAAGTATTGGCGTTAGTGCACAGAATAGTGAATTTTAGCACTACAATAGTAGCTTTAATTTAGGTTTGGAATCCT
Organism: Pissodes strobi; assembly: GCA_016904865.1. Taxonomy (NCBI): domain Eukaryota; kingdom Metazoa; phylum Arthropoda; class Insecta; order Coleoptera; family Curculionidae; genus Pissodes; species Pissodes strobi. The sequence goes on from MU181971.1 coordinate 245,437, forward strand.
TTTTCATCATTTACGACTATTTTCTAATTTTTCCTGCCAATTTTTGCAAACGCCAGCTTTAAAATATTTTCTCAAAATTTTGTTAACATTTCGTGCTTAAATGTAATTAATTTTAGTATGGCTGAAAAGCATTTTTGATAAGCTTTCCAGTCTCACAAGGTTGGTAATGCCATTTAAGAATTTAAAATGGATGAAGGTAGTATTTCAAAGGCCTGTGAGTGGTCCGCAAAATTGCTCATTTTTATTCCCTCTCGTTTTTTACAAATTGTATTTTTTGGTTTTTTGATTTATTCCTTAGTATAAAAGATATAGCTAATATAAGTTTTCAAATTGTCTCCTTCTATAGTTTTTCAGTTAGTGTTTTATCGATAAATTATATTTTATTGGCAGAGCCACACTCTGTACTTAATAAACTTGTCAACGAACTTTCACAATGCAAAGGATACTATTTAAAACAAATCTAGAAGAAAAAAGGTTGGCTTTTCAATTTGGGTGTTATGTTTTCGAAAACGCAGTGAAATTATGTTAGTTTTATATTGAAGATCAGCGTGGTACTGCCTGTACGGTTTATTTTTTTGGAAGCCTGGTTAAAGTAAAAGGGAATTAAAGTTCAGTGCTTTAATAAGTCATTAATTAAAAAGAAAAAAAAACTTTCTTACTTATTTTAATGATGAGTTTCTATCTTCAAAAAAGAGTAAGTTGAGTGTTCAAAAGAGAGATTTGATCCAAACCTATTTTAAAACATTGTATACGCCATGTTTCGTAATATAAGCGCACTAATTAAAAGGTTTTACATTCAAAACTAAGCTACAATATGGAATTTCTTTAAATTAATGTGTGCCGGCTATTATTAGCAAACCAAGTAAAAAAAGTGAATAAAATAATTATATTTACGCTCAAATTAAGTAAAGATATGAGCAATAATTTCCAGGTATTAATATCTTTATTTCTTGATAATGCGATTGATACTGAAACAGAGTTAAACATAATATTGCATATCTGGTCACTAAACTCATTTTAAGTGGTTAAGGAACTGTATTTTGAAATTTCTACATCATGCACGCTTCGTCATTTCACATTATGTAGAGTAGATTTGGTAGCATCTATTTTCATTAGATACTCAAATGATCTAAATATGCACATTAAAACTTCATTAATGAATTAATAATTAGAAAGTTCAAGCTAAACCGGAAAACTAGTAATTTTTAGACCTGGAAAATATCCTATTCCGTTTTTCCGAACTTCGATGGCGTCAGTTTATTATTTATTTTATTTTACAAGATAAGATAAAAATTATTTATTTTTAAACATAACAGTGCAAATACAAAAGTTGTAAATAGAAAGGTTGACATGCGCCATTAGTAATTAGTAATTTAATATTAAAACTGCGTATAGAAATTCAACACTATAATGTCTATTATATATTTATAGATGAAAATATGAAAGTACAAATTTCCCCCTACATTCCGTATTGAAACTGGGTTCTGGTTAACGGTTAATTTTCTGAAGCATTGCCATTTTGCAGTTTTAGTTGATATCAAATTAAAATGGCCGTACCTATGTCTACAATCTCGGGAAATAAATCTTATCCATCGACTTAGGAATAAAAGGAAATCATATTGCTTTTTGATAAAGTTGATACGAGATCGTTACAAAAATAAATAAAATTTGTTGGGAAGAACTGGTGAAAATTAGAACTTGATTTATAGAAAGACTATCGTCAACTGAAGTCGAAAAAAATCTTATTTACAATTTAAGTTTTAAAAACTAGAGATTCAAAAATGAAACCAAAAGTTTCTAACTTTTTCAGTGGCATATCAATTGCGCAACTTTGTCGCCATCTAATAGACTTCATGCCTAGCTTATTATTTCGGAGACCCCAGGTCCCATCCAATGGTTAAGACGAATTTGCTACGGCTATATTGGAATTTGTAGCTATAATTTCTAGGCTTCTCTGAACATTTCGATTTTTGGCAGTATTCAAAATGTTGCTTAGCCAGAAGATAATAAATCATCTAAGGTTTTTCGTTTTATTCGTTTTTAGAATATTTTGTGGCTGTTTTAGTAATTTCTACTTATTAAAATTTGATGGTTTAAAATGATTATTTTAGTCTGTATATGATATATCTGCACGAATATTGTAAGTATAAAATAAATGCTTTTTGGTGGAAGTTGCTTTGCGTATTAATCCATGCTTCTGTTGATTGCATGCGAATTACTGCTCTGCTAGTATTTATTATATTTATTAGAAAAAAAAAACGTTAAAATACATCAGAAAAAATAAGAGTAAAATCGGGTATTGAATTTATTTCAATTAAAAATACGTTGTTAAGAAAAACCCATTGAACTTCAGAAATGGTGTATTTTTGCGGAATATGTGGTTAAGCCTTTGAATATTTATATTCAAAGGGTTAAGCCGTAAAACTGCGTCTGATCCACAAAATAAGATTGCTTCATTAATTGTTATTATTATATTAGTGTTATGTATATCAACCGGCATATATTGATATGTTTTAAGTACCAATATAATATTTCAGACGTTTTCCACATAAGTTAATTCATATGCAATTTTATACAAATTGGTATCCTAACATACATTTCAGTAGTAAACAAATTATAGAATGGAAAAATCTTTTAGAGAAGAACCTTATTGTAAGTATAGCCAACTATTTTTCCACCAGCCTAAAGATTGAAATATTTAATAAAAGTTTCGCGAAATGGATTCTGATATCTTCTACTTCTGAGTAGTAAATGTCTTTTGCAGACCACCAATTTTACATGACCATAAAGAGAAAAATCAAGTAAGGTTAAATCAGGAAATCTCGCGGGCTGTTCATTAGCAGCTCTGTTTTAACGATCGTTTAGCTACTTTCTTACTTGAAATGTTTCCAGGGTATACGCTTAAGGGACCCCATACATTATCAAACAACTCAACACGTGCTGGTTGTGCAAATTATTTTGTGCAACGGGAAAGTTGTGCCACCACATTATATGGTGTATATATGGGTTGCGTTTCATTACGAGATATTTTTCAGTTGCTTAAGAAAATTGTATGTCTTGTTTACATATATGCGTAAATACCGTTGGCAAAAGTTTTCCAAAACCTTTAGTAATTTTTGTAATCAAGAGGAGATGATAACCTTAGGTCTTGAACTAGACTGTCGTCGCCACCCTTTTATTTGGCCATACTTTCATCCACATTCTTTGTCGATTTTGTTGTTAACATCGCCATCATCTAGGGCATGCGTGATAATAATAGGCGCAATAGAACTTGAGGACATGTTTGTCATTCTCCTACAACTTCTAACTTACTAATGTTGGAATAAAATTAAATCAGTTGCACACTAATCGTGTCACTCGAGCAATTTCAAATGACTGACCCGTCTCAAAGCACGGCGTCACCAGACATTAAATAGACATGTATTATGGAACATTTGAAAAAATCATGTGAATTTTGGTATTTTTAGAATACATTCTATGAACTTTTCAAAAGTGTGAAAATATACGGAGGAGTGGTGGAAAATAGTCAGCTATACCCTAGTTTTGGCTCTTCCTTATTTCCCAAATAGATTTTGTCGTTTTTATTTACATTTTAAATAAGGAAGTCATAACTTATAAATTAGTTATGAAAAGCATATCAGGGCTGATATCCTACTGTCAATATATGCCTGTAAATTTTGTGGTTGCGTTTATCCAATTCCTGAAACTTTGTAATCAAGTGCGTAGTGGACAAATTAAGATCGAAGGAAAGTGTTCATATGACAATTTCCTAATGCGTAACCATAAGTCTGAGTTTAAGAAATTATAACATTTCATAATGTACAGGGTCTTTTTCTTATAATAAGTGCTGCCACCTTTACTTTTAGAGAGAGAGGCTAACTTTCGAAGGATCGAAAAAATTACTAAATGAAACACAGATAGGCCGTTTTCGAAATATAACATAACAAGTTTCTAAATAGGAAGAGTTCATAACACATTTCATTAATTCTTTCGATTCGGACTTTTTCATCTATTATTTACTCGGTCACTTTTTTATGAAGAAATTATACTTTATTATAAGTTAAACTAAGAAGACTAAGTCGAAAAAACTTAGTTTACTTAATTTCAGTTTGGGGTTAACTTTGTTTGCTACAAAGCGAGCTCGCATTGTTATACAGGGTGCCTCAAAAAGAACTTAATTTCTGATTTTATTTTAGGATTGAAAGTTCTGATAAACTATAGTCCTTAGTCGTTTGGTTACGAAGATACCGGGTGTTGAATTTTAATAACTCCTAAATGCGTTATTATATTTTTTTTGAAATTTGGAAAATAAAATAAGCATTTAGGGACTGTTCATGTCAAAATATAACAGTTGCCCAAATTACCAGTGAGGTCGGTACGAAATTTTGCTATATTTTTTTATGGAAACTTTAGTACGCCACTGGCATTTAAAAAAAATTCTAGTTTTTTATTTTATTTAGGATAAAAAAGGTAGTTGGTGTTTTTTGATACAAAGAACAGTTTAAGCGAAAATTATAATTTTTGAGTAGAACAGAAATTAAAGAAGCTGCTCTAATTTTTTAACCCGAAATCAAAGCAAGATATGAAAACAATAATTGAGAGGACAATAAATTTGTATTGTCATATGCTCAATTCGAAAATAAAATAAAAAAAAAACAGTTTGTTACAGTTTTTTGGTCAATGGTATTTTTTAAACTATCCTCAGGGACGCCACTGAACGTAACAATTTAAATATAATAAAGGCTAACCTAACTCCTGATGACTACAAAATAGCCCCGCCAAATTCAAACAAAGTCGGCCAAACGCTTTCTAAGATCCGAAAAAAAAATATTTTGAAATAAAAATCATGCTAGGGCACTGACATACTATATTACATTTCTTTATAAATCTTTACTTCATTTAAAACAACAGAGTATTCTTTTCTTTGATACGAAGAATTGTTTCTAAATACATTCAATACATTATTTGGGTCGCAAAAGAAAGATTATCTGAAATAAAAAAAATTAAAATATTTGATAATAATACTTAAATAAAAAATAAAACAGTGGCAGAAAGAAGGTTTTTAGTTAGCTACTGACCATACAAATCTGTTGTCCCCTCAATTATTGTTTTCATATATTGCTTGGATTTCAGGATAAAAAAAATCAAAGCCGTTTATTTAATTTCTGTTCTACTAAAAATTTATAATTTTCGCTTAAACCGTAACCTTCGTATCAAAAAACACCCCATACCTTTTTGTCCTAAATCAAATAAGGAACCAGAAAAAAATATATTTTTTAAATGTCAGTGGCGTACCAAAGTTTTCGTACAAAAATATAACAAAATTTCGTGCCGACGCCACTGGTTAAATTTGGGAAAGTGTTATGTTTTGAAAATAATTGTCCTTAAATGCTTATTTTATTTCCCAAATTTCACTAAAAAAATATTAACGCATTTAGGAGTTATTTAAATTTTCCTTAGAAAGTTATCAAAATTTAACACTTGTATCTTCGTAACGAAACAACTAAAGACCATGAGTACTTTCTATCCTAAAATAATGCCAGTAATCACCTCCCGAAGTTTTTAAGCATACTTTTGAGACACCCTGTATTGAGATAAAAAAAGACTACGAATGTATTCACCATTGGCGATATTGTTCGTCAACATGACATAATAATATTATAGAGATTACATTGCTGCCAAACAAAAATATTGTATTTTATTGTAAAATTAAACAATAAAATACAATATTTTTGTTTGGCAGCAATGTAATCTCTATAATATTATTATGTCATGTTGACGAACAATACCGCCAATGGTGAATACATTCGTAGTCTTTTTTTTTATCTCAAAATGAAAGGTAATGCAATATGACAATGCAATGGACCAAGTTGCCGTAAGTTACTTCTTAACATTCTGATATTAGTGCTAACCGCAGTGAAACTTTATTATAAATATGGAGATTTTAAATATGTATGTAATAACGTTGGCAACTACAATACGGTTTCGATCATCTTATTTATCGAACAATTAACGAGCAACGAAGTTCCTAAAGCCATTCATTTCAGAAGAATCCTCTATTATGCGTCAGAATACCAGAATTCATAAAAATCTCCTTAATAAGCTTGCAGAATTATTCCAATGGACTTTGTGGTTTTAAAACGTAACCACAACGTGAAATGCTATTGTGTCAAAATTTTCCAAGCAATTTATTTGTTTCAAATTTTTATTTTTAAATATGTATATGTCAAAGTTAATTGAAGATTTTGCCTGAGATTAAATAGAAGTTTAAGGGATTGGATATACTCAAATTATTTCTTCAGAAGACAACATTATAACAGTTTTTCGACTCCATAATATAAACTATAATAATTGAATTAATCAACTCGGTATTTTTTAGATTAAATTAAATAAGTATTAGAGAAAATCTAATGGGAAACATAACTCTAGTTACAGTTTAAATTATGGAAACCAAAAGTGCTGTGTTTGTTTTATTTGTCTTGAGAGTTGATGATTGCATAGTATTTGTTATGACAGAAAATTCACATAATATCAGGTATATATTGCGACTCAGAAATGCCCCGACCCCTTACTGTTGAGCGAATTGGAATAAATAATTAAAGCTTTGAGCACTTCAATAGTTACTTTAAATACTATCTTGATATTAAAGCGTTAAATCTATATGGCGAGTGATCTCCATTTAGTTTCTTTTTAATTGGAAAAGGAGGCAGTTTAAACTTTTTTTAATATGATCTATCTTTGTTTAAACTGTTGTTTAGGGCTGTTTTACTTACTGAAAGTACAATTCAGAAACCTGTTTAATAGTGGCTCTCTCAGTAAAACAGCCTGTCAAAAATTCTTCACACATTCTGAAAGGTATTGCTGATTCTACATATTTTGATCATTTGCAATCGACATATTTCTGATGGGAGCTTTTACTGCCTAAAAGGAGAAAGAGTCAATTTGAAAATTCTCTTCAATTTGTTTGTTCCTAATAATTTTATTTGAAGATCCAGATGTTGATGTAAGAGAATTTTACATGTTAAGATGATATTCTATTATATTTACCCAGCTGCCATATGGATTTTTACTCCTAAATATAGTATTTATAAAAATATAAGAATGCTCGTTGTTTTGATTCTCAAACTTAATTTCTCCATAACGGGGTGGGGACAGTTTTGAGACACACGCTCCATTTCAATTGAATCTATTTTGATCTATATGGTCTTTCTTGTCATAACGGAAACTATTGCTATTGTCATTTTATACAAAGTGGCGCACTCATGTCAGTATTCTCTAAAATTTGTATTTATTTGTGTAGGCTGAAGCCCGTGCTGAATTCGCAGAACGTTCAGTCCAGAAATTGCAAAAAGAGGTCGACAGGCTCGAAGGTATGTAGTCACACTAGAATTGAACGAAGGTTTTAAGTAATGAAATATGAATCATTATGGTTTTTCTGCAGGAACTAAATAACTATTCTTAAAAAGATTATATATTTCTATTCACCCTTTAAATACAATTCTACACCAATACGTCGCAAAAATTTTTGGGATATTTGATGTAATAAACAGTTGTATTCGAATCAAAATCTTGACATGTCACATCACTCCTTCATGTTGCTTAAACGCTCTAGGCCTCGATAAACATAAAGATTCTATATTTGTATATATATTTTTGCCACTCCCCATAATGTATTTAGTTCCATTAGGCGCAGAAAAATCGAGTTTAACGATGGTTGCTCTTAAATTAATATTATTTGGCAAAAAAATTTAAGTTGCTAAATGTAATGTACTCTTTGCAATAGATACCAAATATCGTTTAGTGTACATGATTTACAAACAATTTAGATTTTCGTTAGCATTTATAAATTTTCCAATTTGAATTTGACACATACTGACACACAAGTTTAACTTTTCCTAACCTGAATTTGTTGTGAATTTCAGTGTGTAACAAACATGAACTGCTTTTATTTGTGTAATTGAATATTCAGTCTTATTCATAGCCGTTTTGCAAGAATAACAATTAACTGCAATAATAACACAATAGCCAAATGAATGTTATCGTTTTTTGTTTTATTTGATTTTTGTTTTTGTATTCTTTCGATTTTTATTTTTTGTTGTTTATTAACCTCTAACCTCCTCCTTTCCCCTTCCACATTGCAGACGACCTATTAGCAGAAAAAGAAAAGAACAAAATGCTCGCCGATGAAATGGAAGCCACATTACACGACATTCAAAATATGTAAATTTATATAGTGTACCGAAAAGTCGCTCGCGGATATCGTCTTTTTTACATAGCAATATTACATATTTTTACATTTTTCACGCGTCCTTTTCACCTTACAAGCTAGAAACGTCGTTATTTTCAAGGCAATTTTTGACTAGAAATGTGCTGATATTAGCAAAAATTTCTGGCCAAAAATATTGAACTATTCTAAGATTGTATTATTTCATTAGAGTAAAATTCATCAATGGTTTTGCTTGCTGAGTTTCAGCAAGTTATTAAGATTTTTTTATGAGGATCATATGGTCACTCGTCAGTAAACGTAATGGATGCTTGCTATTTTACCATTGCACTCAATGGCTGCAAAATGACTATTGCTAGATATGTATATTTGCTTGTTGAAATTTAATAGGCAAAACATTTGTTGGCTCTGCATCTAATAGAATTTTGATATGACTCTTGCTCAGGTAAAATCCAGAACCAAAACATTCCAATAAAAACCACTTTTATAGGCAACAATATTTTCAAATTACACGGACCAAAACTTACAAGTAATATTACAATTTGAGCATGAACACGAATGAATGTCCTATTTTGGTGCTTTTTCATATAAAATAAGTGTAGGTTATAGGAAATTTTTGGAAATGATGGTTAAGTTTTTACATGTTTCATGAACTTTGTCCATCATTTTTGAATAATATTTTTAAGGCCTCTTTCCAAAAGAATGTGTGAAAATCAAACATATGTCTTTAGATATGTCCACAAGCACGGAATTATTTGGAAGGCACGGGTTGCTTTTTCAGTTTTTTAATTATAGAATATATTTCATTATATCGAAAGGTATACTTCACCCAAAATACATATATTGTCGCTTTAAGTTATTTATATAGCTAGCTAGAAAGTCAATTTTTTATCTTTGAATAAAGAAATTAGCGAAGCTGCGTTATTTTGGCCACTATGCCTAATCATGGGTCTAAATCTAAATGCATCTACTAAAATAATTAGGCCGTTTATAGGCAACCTTATATCGAACATTATGTCGTATGCGATGTGTTCAAAATGGGCTTTATTATTCTAAGACATCTATTTGGTAAGGCGTAGATAAAAAAAAATTATAACTCGACGTTAGTGAAATTTAGAATACAACAGAAGGTGACATCTAATCTGATTTTGATTTAATTTTACGGGCCAAAACTTGACTACTTAATATTTTTTGTTTTTTCGAAATTTCGCGAGTGACGAGTCAACCAAAACACATGCAATTATTTTTTGAACCAATTTATTTAAAAAATTAAAACAGTTTTTCTTCCTACTTATTCTGAAAAGTATCGTCGATATTGTGATCGGTATCGATACCTTTCATAATGTGCATGTGGCTTTTACTGTATTGAAGGTGAGGTAGTGGGAAAGTAAAACTAAGAATTTTATTTTATCTAGAAAATCCACTTTGGCATTTTGGCATGTACGTGTAAACTCATTCTGGTAGATGTCCTTTCAAATTATGTGTTAGCACGTCTTCCCAGTCTCAATATGAATTTTATTAATAATCTTCTGATTTCGTTAAAAAAAAAGGCCTTGGAGTTAGCTACATCGTAGCTATATTATACCAAAGATTTCTTTATTAAAGTTTATAATGGTATCGGTAAACATAAATTGAAGTTTTTGCTTCGAATATCTTTAGCTTCGATGTATGGTTGTCGTAAACGGCGTATTTTTCTTAATTGAGACCCAGTAGTTCTCTCTCGTTGCAATATATTTATAAAACATCACTGCCATATGTATCGAAAGAAAAATGGCCGCTATACTTATCTATTCTAAATTATTTTGTCGACTATTTATTAACAAAAAATGCAATTATTGCCCTTGACAACTAATTCATATTTGCAGCGTGGGCCAAAAGTGCGACACTTTTAATTCACGCTGTAATGTTATTGTGTGCAGCAATTTCCATGATCTTCTCCGCATTTTTTTTGCTTCGTGTCATCAAATTATTTTGTACAATAAGCATTGTATATTTGGAATGCTCGGTAGCTTTTTTACATAGGGGATTTTGCAGATGGTAAAAATATTTACAGTAGCATTGAGTATTGTCTTAATTTATTCAAATATTAGTGATATGAAGCATTTGGAAGATCATGCGCTCTTTTGTATTTTCGTAACTAGAATTTACACATAATTTTTTAAAAAACATAAATAGGATCTAATTCAAATTTTCATTTAAATTGCTATTTCAGTTTGTATTATAGTTGTTTGTTAATTTTACGCTAAAATTTTGTTATTTGATTCTTGAACTGTAAAAAATAGTGCCAGTTGCAAAATTTCCCAAAGAAAACATTATAATTCGAAAATTGTCACGAAAAATATTAAGTATTACATGTATTGATACATAAATTTTATTTTAAAGTCCTTATTGTTTATATTTTCTAATATTAAAAATGTATTTTTATGTAGTTATAAATTAATTGATTGATTAATTATATATTTTTAATTCACATTTTTTTTTATTTTTTGCCGCTTTTTACCTGATTTTCCCATTTTTTTTGTTTTTATTGCATGCTAGTGATTTTTAGGTGTGAAATTAACATTAATGAACTTGGGGTTATCAAAAGAGGTAAGGATGAATATAAGTCATTTCAGATAATTATTTAGTATAGGGAGCGTCCCCCTAATTCCAGTAAGTTTATAATAATAAGCAGCTTTCTATTTTTATCCTATACACTATATAGATTCCAGCTAAGCCTTTATACTATGAAGAAGCAGCAGCTTCCGTGCTTTTATCAAAGCAAGTAGTCTGGATGGTTCTATGGATGTAAGTTCCTCCTGTTCGACGATGCAGTACCCGAAGCAGGCCATTCGCTAATTCGCGACCGCCTCGCACTCGGGTCTCCTCCTCATAGAACCGGCAAATGTCTTCATTTTGAATTTTTATTCTCCCCAGGTGGAATCTTAACCGGCAATGGCCTGTAAGATAGCCGATGAGGATGCGAAGATTGTTCTTACTCAGTAATAAAAGGTTTTTTGATATGGGTAAGGGGGTCCTAGAAAATTTTGATTGCCTTAACCCTGGAAGATGTTCTCATCCATAGACTGATCCATTTGGTTCGCTCTTATTTTATGAATTATTCCTTGTAGATGTTCATCCCTATGGCACAGAAGGGTTCCGGTCCTAAAAGCGGAGTTTGTGCTCCTACTCTTGCCAATAATTGGTCTGCTTTTCCTTACATTCTATCCCAGCGGGTCCTGGTATCCATTAAATGGATAGTTTGTTATTATTGCGTAGTTCGTTTAGCCTGTTTGGGTATTCCCATTCTATTCTGGAGCTGATTGTTGCTGAGTTCAGCGCTTTTATGGCTACTTGACTGTCCGAGAAAATGACAATATCTTTCTTCCCATAGTTTCTGCCGAGGTTGATCTGCGCACATGGCGTTAATTTCCACCTGGAATATGTCCCTGTGTTTTCCCATTGCTTTGAAGAACTTGGTTCCTGACCCAAATACTCCGGCCCCGGTCCTATTATTATTAGGAAACAAATTGACTATATCTGATGACGGATGACGTATTTCTTAGATCTTGTGTAGCTAATACACACATATGTTCTGGTATTCACAACATTCATTCAAGATCTATCGAGAGTCATGGCTTGTTTTGTGTCATCTGTTTCGTCCTCTGTTGTATTGTACCTGTTATGTGAATCAGAACGTTCAACCTGACTTATAATCAATATTGGCCCATATCATATGAAACAAGAATGAGGAAGCTTAGTAGTAAGCTATGTTTTTTATACTATAGTGCATCGTTTGCACTATAGTATAAAAAAATCAAATAATTTGAATGATCTTTGATTTTTTTATTGAGTTTTTTTAATTAAAAAAGAGCATTTTTGGAAGATGAAAAACCTACTCATCTAACTTCCCTTTTATTTCATTTAAAAATAAAGGTAGTGTAAACAAGATTTAAATTGCTTTTTCTTGTTCCTTTTATTATATTAAAGCCAATTTCCCCTTCAACTTTTCTAAACGTGCTAGCTTCTTAAAACTTTATTATGGAACCCATGTTCATCGAAACTTTTGATTTTAATTAATTTTACCGCCCTTTCTTTGCAACATGTACAGAGTACATTTGTGCTAAGATTTATTTAAACGAGCATATTAGGCATGGCATTTAGGCGCTCCCTATAACGTTTTTAAAAATAATATTTTCTGCTATCTTTGCACGGAGGCTATTTTTCTGCATTTTTGAATAAATAGTCTCGCTTGTATAGTTGGAAGAAAATTTAATAATTCGCTAATTGTAAATCAAATATAGACCATTCGTAAAACGTCATTTCAATATAATTTTTTCGATGAAAGATGCCTAGAATTTGTAAGGTAAGTTTTAACCACTAATTTTTTGACTACAATGTACACACAATCTACAACACTCTAAACGAAGTCACTACGTACACAGTTTTCTGTAATGGGAAAAGTCCTAGTATTTTACTTTACTCTATTACTTAAGCATATAAGTGTATCCACAACTTGGGTTGTAAGGAGTGAAAAACTTAAAACTTATTCTTTATAATTCTTTTATTTAAATTTTGATTCGACGGTGTCGCAAAAATATGAATTTTAAGACGTGCAAAAGAATTTTTTTAAATTTTCATTTTGTGCAAAAATTTATATTCCTGAGAAACTCGGAAAACTAGAAGCAGTTTGCAAGGTGTCTCCGAAATATAAAAAGACTTTTAAAAATATAAGGTGATATGCATATGATTTAATGATTTAAAATATTTTGAAGGTTCCTCAAGAAGCAGAACTTTTCAAGGATGTTTCCTTTGCGTAAAATAAAAAAAATATTGTAAGCTTAAAAATTTCTATTTTTGAGACACTTTGTAATCAAAACTTAATTTAATAGTTTTCGAGGTTTCTCACGAAGCAGAATTTTTTATAATTTTTTTTACGTAAAATAAAATCCTGCAACCCAAGCCGCGGACAAACTATATATGATTTTATTTTATGTTTTTTTTTTCGCACACCTACAGATGAGCTCGTTGCTGAAAAAGAACGTTACAAGGAAATTGGAGACGACTTGGATACCGCTTTCGTCGAACTTATCCTGTAAATTCCTTTTCATTTTATCCTTACTTTGAGTTTTTTGCCCTGTTTATCAATATAAGATGTCCATTTATTTCTTTACATAAACAAATATCTTACTCAATTTTTTTTTATATGCCTACTTTAAAAAATTATTTTGCGCATTGGTTTTTCATTTGAAAGCGACTCCTTACCACCTTTATGGGAACCTTTTGCAAAGTTATTTTTTCGACAAAAAAAAAGATTCAAATGGATATTTTGTCAAATAATCAGGGTATTTTTTATGTTAGAAGATAACTTTCAGTTTGGTTGTGTATCGTTTTATGTAAGATTTCTAACTTTGTTGTAATATCAAACAAATGGAAATATATTTATTATTCAGTATCTTTTATTTGGTTGTTTTATTTTAGTTTGTTTTATTTATTTTCTTTTGTTTGTGATATTTTTCAGTTTCCGAAAATTAAAGGAGAAAAGTGGCACTGGTTGCAGTGCTAACTCAATATTACTTTATTTTGCTTTACAGACCGCAAAGTGCGGTGTTTTGTAATTTAGTAAAGTTTTGTCACAAAATTTTACTATTCGAGAATATTCTTGTTTGCGACAGTCAAAACCGAAAAATTATTTAAACAAATTAAAACTTGTTGAACACAAGAAAGTATTATGTTCGGTGGTATACATTTGAAAAGATAATTTATAACGTTTTTTTTTGTATACTAAAATATTAAAAAAAAAATAGTTTGATCCAAAAACACACTTGTTCTGAAAACTGAATAATATTCCAAAATCTTTATGGAGAAACTGTTAATATAATAAGTAAAATATTTTTTAAGGGTCATTTCAAAATTGTAATTGTTAACTGTAATAAATGCAGCAATGTTAAATTGTGGTAAAGTTTATTTGGAAACAAACTAATATTCGAGATTTCTGGTTTAGTAAATTGTGCCTATATTTTTTAGAAGCAAAAACATAAGAACACTACCGGTACTTTTTCACGTGATGCTTATTTTTTCCACATCCACATCATGATTTTTTGTTTGGGTACCTGCCACTGAAGTGAACCCCTATTACACTTGCTTCGCGGCCTTTTCTTCATCTTTTGTTAACTAGGTTCGCAGTACCAGAGTGTGGGCACCCTATTATTATGAAAATATATTTCACCTAGACGCCATGAGCAACGACCTTTTTCTTTACACCTAGGCAGTTGCATCATTCTGTACTCAAATGTAACCCTAGTTATACTAATTGAGATTTCAAATTTAAGGGAGCATTTTGATATTAATGCAGTGGTTGATGACCCCAATATGTTCAGGTAATTTCTGTTATGGCCTAGTTATTTCGATCAATACATAAGAAGCGAAACTCATCTAACGAAAACACGGCTCCTTCCTAGACAGTTCGTCTACCAAGCAGAAAATCCACATTAAGTGCACTGCATTGTCTAGTTAAAGACATATAGAAATGGCAACCGAATGCAAAGAAATTGCTCTTGCTGCGTTCATTGACATATAGGGAGCATTTGATAATACCTCACAAAAGAGCACTTCAAGAGTGGGAAGTTGAGCTCCCAATCATAAGATGAACAGAAACAATGCCAAAGCACCGCTTCGTAACAGCAGAAATAAACGGAGCGTCAAAAACCGTCGCGTCGGCACAGTGAAAGGGTAGCCTCAAGGATGTGTTCTCTCCTCCCCTACTGTGGCCACTAGTGGTAGATAAGACAAAATCCTTACCACTCTGAGTAGAGCTGGATTTTAGGCTGCGCAGACGACCTAGTGGTAATAAGAGCGAAGCGGAGGGACTCCCTAAATCGTAGGAAAACCATTATTGTACAGTTTACAAAAAGAAGGAAGCTATAGACATGAGAACGCCCATCCTACACGGAACAGAGTTAACTTTTTCCACCGAGGTAAAATATTTAAGGGTCACACTGGACAGTAAACTTACCTGGAAACAATCATCTAGAAAACACCATCTCTAAAACCACAGCGGCAATCTGGACATGCCGCAAACTAGTTGACAAGACATGGGGCCTAAAACTAAAAATGGTATATTGAATCTATCAAACAATAATAAATTAAGCCCATGGTCACCTATGCCGCGCTGATATGGTGGCCAAAAACCCAGCAGGTCACCGCTCGGACCAAACTGTAAAGTGCATGGGGGGGGGGGGGGGGGATAACGGGGGCAATGTCACTGCCTTCGAGGTACTGCTCTCCATCTCAGTGTGAAGAGAGGCGATCATCAGTGCTCACAGGCTATTCCAAATGCCAAATAGGCTAATTCAAAACTGGAGATTGGACTGGTCATCTGCGCATCTGCGATAAAACTGGAAAATGCCAGCAAACCAATTGGCGGTCATGTTGGACCTAGATGTCCCATTCGTAGTGGTTATTGATGACCGCCAATCATGGGAGTGTTAAAAAAAAACTACCTCAAGCCGATCACATTCGCTGTGGTACACAGATTAAGCGAAAGGAGCAGGATTGGACATTTCTCGTCCATATATGTGTAGAAGAGTGCCTCACACAAGGACTTCACAGAAAACATCTACATATTTTCAGACAGCCAGAGGCGGCTCTAAAAGCTTTCAAGTGCGTATCAAAGCTAGTCTGGGAATGTAAGCAAACCTAAAACAACTAGCAACACGCAACCAGGTAACTTTAATGTGGGTTCCTATGCATAGAGGGCAACGAAAAAGCAGACTGTCTTGCGAAAGAAGGAGACACCATATTATGGTCCAAAACCCTACTGTGGCCTTATGAAGAGCCACATCACCGAAGAACTAAACAAATGGGGAAAAATACCAACTGTCGTCATGGAGAAAGACTCCAGGACTAAGACAGGCGAAAGGGTTTATCACCATCTCTGCGAAAAGAGCAGAACGGCTCTTACATGAACAGAGCAGATATTAGAACTGTCGCTGGACTGCTCACTGGACGCTGTCCGGTAGAATATACCACCTAAAGGTAATAGGCAAAGCAGAAGACGACCAATGCAGGTTTTGCAATAATGCAACTGAAACCGCAGAACATCTACTCTGCCAATCTCCAACCCATCTCTGCAAAATAAGGCTCAAGTACGTTGAAGGTGTACAGCTACCACTATAACTACTAGCCAACTACCTCCCAAGAAAATAGCTTCTACGCCTACACCTCTTGGACACAAATTAAGTTGTAGAGTCATGCGCAAAATATATGTGTTAAAGCATCAGTGCCGGGTAGCGGAAACAACTCCCTAAGCAATCTACAATCTAGTTATTTAAGAGTTCGCCAGACAAGATGTGACATAATGAGAAGAAAATTAGTTAGCATTATTAACACTTATCCCCCTGTTATTTACTTTTTATCTGACTCTCCCCAAAGCTGAAATTCAATGTGGTAAGATGGCAATAAAAAAAATTTTACATTCCTTAATAAATGAAATACAGATTAGCCCTAGTACTGAGTTTTAATGACAGTTCATAAAGGATCGAGGCTATACAGCAGGTATGTTTCGATAGATGCTGCTAAACTTACTCTATATATCTTAATGTTAATCCGTAACCTGCAATCCAAGCCTTACTAGCTTTTATATAGCACACCTTCCCTCATGACAGGCGACGAATTTCGGACAGAGTTTCCTTTTACAACATGCAATAATTTTCCTTGACTTTCCACAGGCCTCTGGTACTCGGAGACACTTTTCGCGAGTTGGTCAATACTGTCACTGATTAACCATTAGCCGACTAACCTTTCAGAGTCCCCATATTTTTGGGCAGCGTAACGTGCTATCGCGCGTGAAGAATCTTTTTCGACTAACTTTTCAAGAGCCCATATTTTTGGGCAGCGTGTTATTAAGCGTGAAGAATCTTTCCTGACTTCCCAAAGATTTTTAGCTTTTTATAACATCTTTCAAGACTTGCTTTGTATGGTTCTCCTAGAAAATCCTGGAATCGGCACGTGCCCAGCTATTAAAATGTTTTCCCATGAATTAATATTCCGAAGTCCCAGAAAATTTCATTGGGACAATTAAGGCGGCGTCCCATGCATCCGATGGTCCGACGATGCTCTTATTGATCAAAAAATTTTGGCGCCAATTTTTATCCGAACATTTTAACAATTCATCTGACGTCGTACGAGTTAAAATAATTTTAACTTTTGTCCGATATCGTGCGTTTTTTAACCTCACTTCTTCAGTAATTTTTATTGTTTCCTTGACTTATTTTTGGTAAATTTTCATTTTTCTTTATTTTCAATTAAAATGAACCATCAACTTCAAAGACGGCGGAACTACATTTGCAAAGTAAATAGTGTGCTGCATAAGCAGGAAAAACAAAGAAGATTTTGGGTACGGGATAGTTTTAGAAACAGGAAAATTCAAGGGGTATATCATAATCTACTGCAAGAAATGCGGTTAACCGATCAACGAAAAGTATTTTAATTATATTAGTGACACTTTTCACCATCTGCGGGAGAAAGACTTGCTCTAAACATTAAGGTAAAACGGGCATGACTTATTAAACAAATTTTGATTTATTATAATAAAAATTCATACGTGCAATACTTGAAAGGAAAAACTCTTTTCATTCTCCCCTCTACGAAATTATAATTTTCTGTTTTAAAAGGGCAAGCGAAAGCGAAAGTAAAACATGCTAGGTGATAGGTTGCTAAGTATGAAAAACTTTCGTGCCCTGGATGACGAAAAAAATAAAAATATTAAGTCAACGTTGTCAATGTCAAACGTTATTTAGAATAAAAATTAAATGTAAAATTACAACTGTTATATGAACCTGAAATATTTAATGGCAAATGTTGATTGAAATCTTATCCAAAAGCAACGGCGGCACTCAATAATGCGTCTTCCGTTATTATGGACACATCTTTAGTTGTACACCATTTAACGAAATTTTCATAGACTTGATTGCACCGATTTTTAGATTTATCTGGTAACAAACTACTGCACGCAATATTCGCTGCTTCGTCAATACAACGAGAATAATTAATTTCCCGATGCTTCAATAGAGCTCATGTTTTGTTAAACTCTCGCTAAATACCAAAGTTATCAACTTAACTATTCAATAATATTATTATTTGATAAGTGTCAAACTAATAATTTTTAATTGACATGAATGTTACCTTAGTAACGTTAACAAGCAACTATGTGATACTGGTATTTTTATAACAATAAGCCGCCTTATATCAATTTTATTACAATCGATTGGGGATTTTCAGCATCAAATTTGAATATGTGTATTTTAAGAAATCGAGAGGGGAGAATGAAAAGTTTAATACATTACACGCTGCGAAAGCCCTTTCAGGTGCTTGGAGTGTTTTAAATAGCCTCGGCTACGCTACGCTTCGCCTCGGCTATTTAAACACACCTCGCACCTAAAAGTAAACTTTCGCAGCTTGTAATGTAAATAACTATGGTTATATAGAACATGGTCAATCTTTTATTTTTTTTGTTAAGGCTGCAAGTTCTTAATTTTTCCTGATCATAGCTTGAATCTGGAAAACTGGCACGTTTGATGCAAGAAATGTAGAGACTAAAGATAGATGTTTCAGGAATCGCAGAAACATGGTGGGCAAGGCTGGGAAAGTTGAAGTAAATGGAGAAACCTTTTATTACTCAGGGAACGAAGAAAAAACGCAGAAAAGGAGATCGGATGCCTCTACTCAAATTAAACGCAAAGCCAGTCAATACTAACGTCATTCAAGTGTACGCACCCACAGCAAACTTACTGAAGACGAGATCGAGACGTTCTACAAAAAGCTAAGAGGTCTTCTCAAAAAACATGGAGACTTCAACTCCAAAATCACAGAAGGAAAATTCGATGAATTAGTGGGACCATAAGGCATATAACTTTTTGCCATTATGAGGAAAACAGGAAAGTAATGAATGCATGGTTATAACTCCCACTAAGATACTTATGTGGAAGGCCTCAGCAAACTAATAAGAAATCAAATTAATTAATACGCGATTAGAAACATCAATACACAGGAGCTGATATTTCATCGTACCATTTCCTCCTGGTAACGAAAGTTAAAATTAAAATCACAAATAACAAAGTACGCGCACCTCAACAACAAGAAATTGACTACAATGAGCTGCAAAACGAGAACGTTAAAAACAAAGTGACCACAGAAATAATTATTTCTTGCCTCACAATTGGAACGAGGAAAATTTTAATAACACATGAAAAGAAATGGAGAATATCCTGATCAAAGTGGTCGCAAAACAAATAGGATACAAATAAAAGGATAGGACGCACAACTGAATGAGAGATTGGCCTTATTCGAAGAAAGGATAAACGACAAAAACCTCGCAAAAATTATAAGGTCAAAAATCAGCGAATAACCGGTTGAACGAAGAATGCGAAGAACTTGAACAGCTGGAAAGGACACAAGACAGTTTTAATTCACACAAAAAAATAAAGAAATGACTGGAACATGCAAACGAAAATCCACTATAAACATAAGACATGAACAATGTGAAATGACTCAAGATGAGAAAGCAACAAGAACTATCTGGAAGAATTATATAAGAAATCTTTTTAATGATAAAATACCTCAGCAGAAGAATAAAGTTCAGCAGATATGCACTTGTTTAGCCCGTTTATAATAAAAGAAGAAATCCTACAAACAATAAACACATCAAAGCAACAGAAAAGCTGTAGGCTCAGATTTAATACCAAAGGAATTAGTCAAGGTACTATATAATAACGATATATCCATGCAAGAGCTGTTTAATAAAATGTATAATACTAGAAAATTTCCTGATAATTGAATCAAATCTCATTTTATCCCTATTCCCAAAAAAAAATAAAGCGCAAAAATGTGGTGGCCACAGAATAATCACTCATAAGTAACACCGTTGCTTTTTTTATCTTTTTTAAAAGATTATGTTTCTAAACAGCTTTTTTTCTTGATTTTGGGTATGTCTTGGGTTAGATTGGGTTAGCACCTGGTTGGTTTCCTTTTGTTGAGCCCCCGTAGCGAGCGAAGCGAGCGGAGGGCCATGCGGATCGACCAATGGGAAAGGTCGATTTTTATATAGTGCACTATTTGTGTAAAGGATCTTATAATGGGTAATGACATGCTTTCTCGACTACGAAAAATCATTTCGCGGAATTCAGCACCAAAAACTGATTCACCCAGAACTCATGAATATATTCAAACAACGAAAAGCATGAAATATAGAGAGCAGGGGAGGAGTAGGAAAAAACAAAAAATGTCATGGCTTCGCAACATAAAACAATGGGACTGAGGACCGCGGAAAATATAATTCATGCTGCCAGGGACAAAAATGAAAGTTTAAAGAAATTAAATATCGAAATAAAACAATAGGTAGGCATCATTTTCTTAAATCTACTAATTTAAATTATTTTATTATTATTTATTTTACTCCATTTAAAAGAGATATTTATAATACATTTTAAAGGCGACGTTTTTTTTTTTTTTTCGAAAAGCCATAGTAATAATAAACAAAAAGCTGCCTTAAAGACTATGAATTGCCGACATTTTGATATATTAATGTATACTTTAAAAAAATGAATTAGGTATTTTCGTAAAAGGATCCGTTTTTGATGGTCCATGGGAAATGTTACGTTGAATTTTAAGAATAAGCACATTCACGGGATAAATAATAAAAAAATGCATAATTACTGGTTTTTACCTTACAAAAAATAAAGTCGCAATTTTTTTTATAAAATCCCCATGTTTCGCCCAATAATTCACAAGTTTGCTACAGTTTAATCTGCATATATTACAGTTTACTATAGTGATGAGCGTTGTATTTGCCCCACCCTGTATGTTATAATTATATAGCGTCTTGTATAATTAAGAATGGGGATCTCATAAATATATGATATAGAAAGTTGATTAAATTAAGAAAAGTTAGCTTGTAAATTGAAAGACCCTCGGGTGGAAGGTGGAAGATTTGCCACTATGTGATGTTTAATGGATCTTTGGAATAGAGGTTGTTCCCGCTGCAATAATTATGTTTGAACTGAAAACTTCTTTTGGCATTGGGCGCGTTCCACACTTTTTCCTGGGTAGTGTAGTGAATAAGACTGAGCCGTCACGCTTGGGTCTATAACGATTGCATTGGAGTAAGGAGTAAAGTCGGCTCGAGAGAGAGAAACAATTAGCGGAGCGAGAAAGCATTCCGAAATCTTCTTTAGGCGCGTTCAACACACTTTTTCCTGAGTGGAGAATCAGGGTAAATTCCGCGCGGCGGGGGGTAATATTTTTACCACAGGGGTCACTTTGGATCGTTCGAGCTAGTTGAATTTAAACTTTTCGCGATTTTAAGTTTTGGCACATAATATAAGGCATTTAAAATCTTATTTGGATTACCCTGTACATCTTGTCGGTATCTGTAATATATTAATTCGAATAATCATATACCAAATTTACAGTAAGCATGTATTATCGTTCTAGGGTTGAAAAAGTCGCGAGGATCAAAAAAACTGAGACGTCATGCGACAGTTCGATAGGGAATTTCTAGAATAAAAACTCTTTAAAATCTTCTGTTTCGAAAATGTCGGGAAAATGGACTTTTGAGGGAAAATGTGAAACATCATTTAAAGGTCAAAAAAGCAAGGTTTTTATTATTTTTTTTTTTTTCGATGAAAACTTTTTGATGTGTACGCGGCGGTATGAGGGTATTTCTCGGCAAATGGGAGAATAGGACGGAAATGTGTAAGCGACTGTGAGATCATAACGATGCGTAGTGATTTTACGAGGGATGCTCATATATTTGTGCATGTCGATATAGAATATGTTTACATATCAGTGTCTCGAGTAGGTACTAGCAGACTCACTCATTTTTTATATATAAAAAAAAACTGACCAGTTCTATGCCAAAAACCGCACAAGAAACTACTTTCATCATAACCATGCGTAGTGATTTTACGAGGGATGCTCAAATATTTGTGTATGTCGATATAGAATATGTTCACACATCAATGTCTCGAGTAGGTACTAGCAGACTCACTCATTTTTTATATATAGAAAAACTGACCAGAATTTATGCCAAAAACCGCACAAGAAACTACTTTACGCATAATGCCGTATACAGGGTGAGCTAGTTGAATTTAAACTTTTTCAATTTTGACACTAGCAAGAGATACATAAGGCATTTAAAGTCTTATCTGGATTACCATGTACATTGTACATCTTGTAAGTCGATATCTGTAATATATTAATTCAAATAATCATCGGCCAAATTGACAATACACATGTATTATGTCGGTCTATATATATTTAGTTTCGACGCATGTATTTTCATCCGCAGTGTAGTGCAGATGGTAGAGCGCTCGCATACGTACCTGGATCGATGCCCGGCGCTTCAAAGTAACTTTTTTTAAAATTCTATTTAGTTTTTAATATGGCTTTGTTGAAGCTTTTTCACTGTTGTGTAGTCTTAAGCACACACCATAAGGTTTTTTTTAAATTTTTTTGTCAATCAACCTTCAGTGATATTTTTATAACAATAATGCCAAGCCCCTTCCGTTACGTAGTCTAAATTGCATCCAAATGAATCATGTTCACGAAAAGTATATTTTTAAAGTTTATTTTTTTAAATACTCATGATTCATTTCAATTAACCTAGTTTGAGTGGCTTTGGCTAATTCATGAATTAACTTGCTATAATCAGCTATAGCCTTATCCATGTACTTGATAATCTCTTTCAATATTTTTTCCAATTCCTTTACATGCTTTCCGATTATGGATTTGGCTCCTTCAAGTGCTTCGTGCAATTGGGCTTTGGTATTGCACCACGTATGGGTTATACTTTGAATAGTTTCTTTCTCTGTATCTGAGATATTTTGGGTATAATTTGTAACGACTGAAGTTAGATCTTTTTTTGCTTCCCTAAAAATAAGTTAAAAATTTTGTAATATGTTATTTGAAAAGTATGGATAACTAGATATAGTTTTCCGTACTATCCAAAAATTGGTAGATAACTTTTTCTGGTACTCGTAGATGAAACGGATATTTAACAAAAGTAAATAAATAAGGTTACGACAAGATGGATTAAAAACTATTTTAAAAACCTGTCGAGCAAATATAGTCACTCGACAACGGAAGCTATTGTTATAATGGTTCAGATGTGTGAAGTAGTCGACCTTATTTTTTCCCTACATTTTGGAAAATTTCGGAAGATATATGGTAACATTCCTCGGGCCGCCGCGCGCCGTCACGACGCCGATATAATATACCATCAAAACGGTAAAATTTATTATTTTATTCATTATTTTCAGGGATATGGACTTAATACATAAGAGTCACTACTTTCAACGCCGATTAGTCTATAATCACTGGATAAGTTTATAAGTGTTTTAACTATCAAATATTAATGGCATTCAAGGGCGTTGCGTCGCCAGCTTCTGAGCTAGGGTGGGGTGTGGTCTTAATCCGATATGTTGACACTACAACCAAAGTTGAAAAGAAATTTTTAAATGCTTGTTAGGTTAATATAATAGATATGTTAGACACATGTACCATTCCTGCTGACCTGGACCAGACCGTGGAGACTGCAACCGCAGCATATCCTAGCTTATAAATATATGTAGTTTACTTATTTGTGTCATTCCATTGCTTGCATTCATATTGTTAGTCTTAATTTTAAAATAAATTGTTTTTAAAAAAGAGTTTTATCGTCGGACACATTTAATTTGTTCCAGTGCTTGGGGTTGGGCAACTGACTCCCCTCCCCCCTCCCGGCGCCCTTGGCAGGACACATATTCAACACTAATTATTGATTTAGCGAGGGATTAAAGTGACTAATCGTAGTTGAAAGTAGTGGTCCTAAACCTTGCATTTGATTAATTTTGGCCAGTTAGATGTTTCACCGCAAATGGACATGGAACGTTCCTCCCTGGTCACTCATTGCATATGCAATACAAGCCTTGAAAGTGACTAATAATCGGATTTCGAAGTGGTTGCCTTAAGGGTGTCCAATTTAACAATATCCAATGATTAAAAAATCGGAAAAATAATGTTCGACCGTATATGGAATAATGGTTCTTAAATCGACTCTTACATGTCCGTACTTTTCCAAAGTTCTTCATAAGCGTTAGCAGCTTGGCTAATTAGATTATCGAAAACTTGTTTTGCTTCATCTGTGGATTCTTGGATACTTTGTTCGGTTGCCGATTTTAAACCATTAAACGCGTGCACAGTCTCATCATAGATAGTTTGAATTAATTCGTCAGGTATTAAGTCTACGCTGGCCATAGTTTAATTTTTTATACACTTTGAGAATTGGATTGTTGAATTTTTAGAATTAAGAACATGTGGTGCGATTACCGAATTACTTAAATTTTATCATTACTATGTTCATCGAATATTATTAATGAACTATTATGAAGGTGAATATTGAAAAATGTCAAAAAAGATGATGTTGACTTCTCACACTTGTGACATGGCTTTCAGAAAATATGACAAAAAGGTTTTCCAGATCCGGAGTATTTATATTTGTCCATATCAAGGGCCGACATATTCACCTCTTGGTAACTTTATTAAATATATATTATAAATACTCTAGATATCATTGTTTCAACAAATTATTTGGATGACAGTTATCCTCTCGATAAAGTTACCAAGACATGGATATAATATCGGACCTTAAATAGGCATGCATCATATCCATATAGGAGATATGTTACGCAGGGGAAGGACAACAGATATATTTACGTTATATGTATTATGACATATGTATT
Organism: Pissodes strobi; assembly: GCA_016904865.1. NCBI lineage: Eukaryota > Metazoa > Arthropoda > Insecta > Coleoptera > Curculionidae > Pissodes > Pissodes strobi. The sequence goes on from MU181971.1 coordinate 270,418, forward strand.
TTGTTTACTTATTGGAACTAAAATCCAATAATAAGTAATGCTTAGTTCTTAGGTATTTAGTAATTATTATTCAAGCTTTCCAATATTTTGGGTTCTTTAGTCATTACAAATATGATCAATTGATGTTTCACAACTAGTTGACCATGATATTTTATGATATAAACGCACAAATAATTGATTCTAATTTGTTTAAATTTTCAATATCGGCAACATGGAATTTCCCTATTTTTGTTTCATATTTATATATGACTATATATAGAGAATGCATACAGACTTTTCGCATCTTCTCATGACGCTAGATCACAATGACAATATGTCATGGTACGAGTGGTTGAAATTTAAATTATATTTAGGGTATAAAGGTGTACCTTAGAATGTTCTCAAAATGCGCTTTTGAAAACCATTATGTTAATATTTTCACAAACCCAACTCTGGCACGAATTCCAGATTGATCCAAGCTCTCTCGTTTACTTTAGATTTTAGATAATCCCACATGAAGTCCAGGAAGTGCGAAATCACCTGAGTGGACTGTATATATCTTAAGATTAAGCAGTCCCTAACTTATCTGCTAAAATGCGAGGGAGCTACATTTTATTGCATTATCTTTATCAAATTCAATTCAAATTCATTTATTCGTCTTATCACAAAATAGTTTACTGAGAGCTTGTAAGTACAACTAGGTTGTAAAATAAAAATAAAATAAGTGCACTGAAGCAACAGAGGAAGTTCGGAAAGAAACATTAGAAAAACGACACATCAAACTGTGTACCAACAATAATTGTTTTACAGTTATTGACAATTTATTAAACAGCTTCACTGCAATATGTTCCGACCTGATTTGACACTTTCTCAGGCTACAACGGGCAGGAAGAAATTTCGTCCTATTCCTTGTGTCATTGGCATGCATGTCCTCCTGCATTTACAGATAATTTCTTTGCTCTATGATTAAGACACTCTCAAGGATGGACAGGTAAGGGGAAAGTAAGAATCCCCAGATCATCAGAAGCGCCTTAGCAGTCCTATCTCTGTATACTAATCCAGTCATTATTCTATAATGACTCGTCTTTGGAGTCCAAATACCCTGTGTGCATAGGATGATTTACCCCATGCCTAGACACCATACGTTATGACACTGTGAAAGAGTGCAGAATACGCTGTTTTGATTGTTCGGAATACAACCCCTCAAGCTACAAAAAAACGTATTACTCACTACCACTCATGATTTTACATGCACTCTTTGCATGGACGCCCCACTTCAGTTTACACTCCAAATAGACTCCCAAAAACCTGACAGATGCTACACTGCTGGAATCCCTATGCCTCAGAGTCATGTTTTATCAGAATTCAAAAGGAGTTTATTCCTTTCTTCCACCATATTCTTCTCCTCGTTCATGTTTTGTGAAACCATATATTCTGAAATACCACTCGCAAACACAGTACAAAACGCTCCAATCGTTGACTTAGTGGGAGATCATTAATGAAAATTAAAGATAATATTGGTCCTAAAACTAATCCTTGAGGGACAACCACACAAGATTCTGTGAGAGCAGATAGATCATCGTTTGCTTTAACTACTGAACATCGTTCTTGCAGATATGAATGGACCAACTTTATACTACCCTTGCCGAGGTGATAACAGGTCAGTTTTTTTTTTAAAGGATACCCTGAGACACGAGATCAAACGCTATGCTATGCTGCAGTCGCAGAACAAAGCTGAAAACCATTATATGGCCTAGGAGGTCCAAGATCGCAAGATGGGCATTTTTGTTTTGCCCTAAAGCCATATACTGACATGCAGAAAAAAGACTGTGTATCTCAAAAAATTGAAGAGTTGGATTTTCCATGACTTTTTCAAAAATATTTGTGACAATTGGTAGCAGAGCAATAAATCTGTAATTTTATTCATAGTATTTTTAAACATTGGCTTCTTTAGGATATGTGGGAAATGTTCCCCCTAATACACAGGTTAACGAGTTTCAAAAAAGATATTATTACACCGCTAATCCATAATCTGGACAATCTATATATAGGGGCTTGTACAAGGTAAAAGGAGCAAATTGTATCGCTATTTTTTAATAAGTCCATTTGAAATGAAATTATTAAACTCTTCGGAATTAATATCACACACTAATTGCGTATTTCTATTATCTCACATACAGAGGTTTTAGAATTAGTTATGACCATATCATTTTTAGAGCTCTTAGAACTTACTATATTTTGCCTTTTAAACTTTGCATACCCTAATTGATCATTCACTCTATGGTACCTCGTACACAAATCACTCAAACAATTCAGTCTCCCTCTCATTTCTTTCAGCTCTGCGTTTTAGTTTATTTGGCTGGTCGGATCGGGTAGAATATGTCTTTAGCGGAAAAGACTGCCGATATGATCCGTCAAGCAATGCTAGGAAAAAGCTGAACGTGTTCTTTCTCAGCACTCAATGAATTCCTATGAAAAATGTCCAACAATGCTGAAAAAGACACCGAGCCCCACCGTGTCTTGGTCTAAATGTCGTTTTTGATTCCTCGACACTCTTCCCGGCAACATTAAAGAAAACCACCTGTCCCAGAATATCAGAAATATTTAAGTCTATTATTTCAGCTGAAAGGGAGTCAAAATTGAAGTTTGTAAAGACATTATCCAACCATGCCTCTCCACGAGTAGGCCCAGTCCACAGAAGATCAAGAAGATCCACACATCCAGAAACACACTTACCACATTTAAGATACCTGCCAGCACAACTCTCCCACAATAACATGTTTGGTTAATTATACGCTCCGTCGCATCCAGAGGAAAGTGTCAAAGCTGAACGTTGGATACCTTAC
>MU181971.1:287857-310175 GCA_016904865.1 Pissodes strobi
CCCCCCCCCCCCCCCCCCCCCAAATACCCCTCTCTAGAGTACCCACATCAAAATTAACTTTTTTTGAAAATTATTTTTAGAAAAAAAATTTTCCCTTTCATTACAGAAATGGTTATAGGAAACCACGTACATGTCACAAATAATGTTTTTAAAATCACATACAGGGTGTTACAAACACAATTTTTCCCAAAAAATCCCTTATTTTCGAAATATTTCGGTACAGCAAACTCGTGCGATTTTTTAGACCAAAAATTCGAACTCCGCGCCTCCGAATACCTAGAGTACCGATATCAAAATAATTTTTTTTTTAATTATTTTTGGATATTACTTATTTGCTTTCATTACGGGAACGGTTAGAAGGATGTCACCGACGTACAAATAATTTTTTTAAATCACATACAGGGTGTTAAAACCACATTTTTTTCCAAAAAATCATCTATTTTCGAAATATTTCGTTACAGCAAACTCGTGGGATTTTTTGGACCAAAAATTGGAACTCCGCGCCCCCCAAATACCGTTCCCTTGAGTACCCACATCAAAGTTTATTTTTTTCGAAAATTTTTTTTTTCGCTCTCATTGCAGAAACGGTTACAGAGATCCACGTACATGTTACCCCGTACAATTAATTTTTTTTTAATTCACATACAGGGTGACATAACCATAATTTTTCCCAAGAAAATCCCCTATTTTCGAAATATTTCGGTACAGCAAACTCGTCCGATTTTTTAGACCAAAAAATCGAACGCTGCGCCCACAAATATCCCTCTCTAAACTACTCACTTCAAAATTATTAATTTGTTTAGGAAAAAAAACCCTTTTTTATAACCGAAACGATTCGAACTTTGTTCGCAATATTTTGGTACAGAAAACTCATACGACCTTTTCGATGCGAAAATCGAGCTCAACGCGCCCAAAAACCCACCCAAAAGATATTCAAAATAAAAAAGATCATCTCCCTACGAAATTCCCTATTGCGTGCCGAAATCGGCTAGATGCTAGATTTTGAGACAAAAATTACATTTTATCGAATATCTACCTTATCTGAACCCCTATCGAAAAACTTTATAGGGGCTTTTCGATCGACCTTAAGACGGCGCAGACTCTGGCGCAAACCGATTTGAGATATCTCTTTCGGTTACTACACAAATGAAGAAAATATAAAAATCATGTTTGGTCGATTCGGAAAAAACGAAACGTTGTACAAACTGGATACGGCACATTATCGTACCCGATGAGACCCATTTAAAGTTTACCTCTAACTCTTACCGATTTCGAATTATATCCGATTAATAAAAATCTCGATTTTTTAAAATTAATATTTCGGACAAAAAATTTGAAAAAAAAATGCATGTTATTAACATAAAAAATAAGATTTTCAAAAGCATATACAGGGTGGGAAAACATATAACTTTTGAAAAATCCCCCTTTTTCGAAAAAAAAAATGCAATATATATATTTTTTTTAAGTTCGATGACTCACACACTTGCTAAAGGCCGTCGAAATACTCGAAATACACATTTTTGGTGTATTTTTTTTTTCTTATCACTCGTAATTTTGGAGCTACAACCGTTCTCGAATTTAAACGGCCGATTTCTCGAAAACTAAGAAGATTGTTTTTTTTTTTGTAAAGAACCTTTTTTGTCGGCCTTGAGGTCCTCTACCTACATGCCGAATTTCAAATCGACTGAAAAAAGAAACCTATAGGTTCCGGTTCCTATGGGACAAAATGAAGGTTATGTCGATATAAAAATACGGTTTTTTCCGTTTGCCGAAAATTTTCTTTTTTCTACCTGAACCTACCCGTTAAAAAACGTGTTTCGCAATTTCCTCCACTTCTCGATTAAAATTCGGGAAACCGGGGTACCCACAAACCGGGCAACCCCGACTCCGCTGCGGAGTTTGGTTTGGTCGTGGCAAAATTTCGCTCCGAACGCCAGAAATCTCGGAAAAAACACGCGATTTCCATCTAGCATCCTAAAACTCTCCTTTAAAATCGAGCCCCGTCATCCCCGATTTAATTCCAGGTAGCCCCCACGTTGTACATCTACCATGAAAATATAGACCCTGCATGTCATCTCCTTATACTGGAACGTACCGGTAAAAAAATCGCGCGGGCGCCTATTCGCCGGATAGGTCAATATTGCCTCCTTAATTATTGGTCTGTTGTAAGGGGCGGCCAAATCCTGCTCGCATCGGGCGGCCTAAAGCCTGGAGACGGGGCTGACAGGAACACAGCAATCACACTTTTTATACAAGAATTTTGAATCTCACTGTTACAGTAAGACACTGAGAATAACTTATTAAAAGAGGGGCTCAAATATTCCCCACACCCCTGCAACCAAAAACATTTTGAACTTTTGGTAGTTTACACACAAATAACAATAAATTATATTTCAAATATTTCGCAACTAAATAAATATAGCATCTCTGAAGAATTTAAATCTAATTCAATACTAACACTCTAACTCAACTGAATAAAAAAGAATTTACAACCTTAATCACAATAAAAACAAAACTAACGCAAAATAACCTAATATTAACTAAAGCTGATAAATAAAACACGATAACTGTTTTAACTAAATTAGATTATGATACCAAAATCAAAGAACTTTTGAATAATGGAGATTTCATAAAAACGCAAGACCCGACTAATAATACCAAAAACAAATAATTTCATTATTAAAAAATAACAATTCTGTACTACCTGATAACTCACACATTTTTCTCAAATTAATGAATCCATCACAACCCCCCCCCCCCCCCCTTTCCGGTTTACCTACCAAAACTTCATAAGGATAATATCCCAGTCAGACCAGTAGTATCATATGTGAATGTTCCATGTTACAAATTAAGCCAATTCGTTACGGATATTTTACTAAAATTCATTAAATTCTATTCTAAGTACGCACTTAAAAACTCTTTCGATTTCATTGATATAGTCCAAAACTTAAAAATTCCAAATAATGATATATATTGGGTCCTTTGATGTGAAGAGTCTGCTTAGCTCCATACCGTTAAATGAACTTTCACCTATTATTAACGGACTAATAGATAACTCTGATAATTTAGTAAAAGAAAAAAGCGATCTCAAATCTATAATTCGTACTTGTATAGATCAAAATTATTTCCAGCATAATTATGAAATATTCAAACAAATTAATGGTTTACCAATGGGCTCTCCAATTTCACGTTTATTTGCCGAGATTTTTATGGCTGACTTTGAACAGCATTTATTCAACGCCAATTCATTAATCAGAAATATATATTTTTTGGGGATGGCATATTTTGCATCTTTACAGGAACCAACAGAAACTTGGATGGTTTTTTAATATTTTTAAATTTCCTAAACAATATAATTCAATTTACCATGGAAAAAGCATCCAACAATACTTTAAACTTTCTGGACATAGAGATTACAAAAACAAGAGTTTCGCTTAAATTTGATATATATACAGAAAACCAACAACAACAGATGCAATAATTCACAAAGACTCTAACCAATCTTGGCAAGTAAAACTTTCTGTTTTTCATAGTCTCATCCAGACTTTTCAGCTTTCCCCTAGACTCGGCGAGTTTCCAAAAAGAAGTATCCGTTATTAAATATATTGCAATTAACGGTTATAAGGTCGCTTTGATTGACAAATTAATAAAGAAAAAACAGAAGAACATTTTAACAAAACAATTTTATAACCCTACATAAAAATTAGAAAGAGCCGTTTAAATTTATCAATTATATTCCGAAAATTACTGATAAAGTTTCAAAAAAATTAAATAAATTTGGCTGTAAAACAATTCAGGTTAATAAGAATAATCTAGGGAGAAGACTAATAAACAATAAAGGCGAAATTGACAATCTAAATCTGGTGTTTACAAAATAAATTATGTGAACTGTGAAGCTGTATACGTAGGACAAGCTGGTCGAAACTTAAATATTAGAATTAAAGAACACAAAAAATCGGTTTTACATAATATTAAAAACTCTGACTTAGCAAAACATTGTACGGAAAATAACCATTTTATAAATACGAATAATGTCAAACTTTGACACACTGAAACAAAAAGCAAAAGGCTGAACCTTTTGGAGTACCTAGAAATCCAAAAGTGTAGTTTTAAATTTGAACGACCAACTGACCAGCTCTTATAGTGCGCCAAGCGAGTGAACCTTAACAACGACTGAAGGGGGTAGAGAACTAGCACGTAAAAAATCTTACCTTCCCATAGGCGCACGAGGTTATTCTTACCATATTATTATTGATAATATTGATTAGTTTAAGACCTTAAAATTAATTACAGTTTTTTTTATATTACAGTCTTATAGTAGAAAATATGTCATATAATAATATCTCATTTTTATAATAAGGATAGTATTCTATGATATTATTTGTTGTATGTATTACATAAATATGTTGTAGTAATAAGTAGAGTTCGCTTCCCGAAGGTTTTGTATTTACGTCATTGATGACGTCGCTTAATTTGAAAAAAAAACGGTTTATCGTAGCTAATTCATATAAATTCTCTAGCATTAAATTTTTGTATTAAAAGTTAGGCAATATTAAAGCAAGTATGTGTCAAAACGCTCTTTATAGAACGTTCGGAATTGTTTTGTAATAAAAAATTTAATTTAGAGAGTTCAGTTAGGAGAGTTATCCGAAATATATAAAAATTAGTTAACCGCGTATAATAATCACCAAATGCCAGAAAAATTTAAGAAAGGTTAAAAATCGTCAAAGATATCATCAAATTAAGGGTCTGATGATATATAGGTTGTGTCGATTTTGCAAATTTTCTTTTTTTTTCGCTAGAAAATTGGTGTCCTATAGAGTAGCTTAAGCCAAAAAAATCGGAGGATTCGCCACATTTGAGCCGAAAAAATATCCGCGTTTTGAGCCTAAATTGCCCTAGAAGGGCAAACTTCCACTACGACTTTCCCAGGTGTAACGTGAAAATATTGAAATTGTAACGTGAAAATAATGAAATTTTAGTAACCGACACCGGGGGCTTGGCACAGTGTTTCCAAAAGTTGCACATTTTCTTATGGGGAATAACAGTGTTGTTTACTATTTAAGTATATTTATTATTCCACTTCACGCATAACCCTCCGCTCGCTTCGGGGGCGCAACCAAACAAAACTAACCCAAGGCACAAGAATAACTTTATTCTTGTGCCCAAGGCATGCCGGAAATAAAAAAAAATTGAAATTTGTCAGTCGAAAATGCAAATATTTTTTAGTTTGGTTTTCCTCATTTGGGAATGTCTTGAGTTAGGTTTGTTTGGTTACGCCCCCGGAGCGAGCGGAGGGACATGTATGAAGTGAAATATTTGACGAATATATACATACAAAGGATTAGTGTAATCGAATGAGTGTCTCTTTTCTTCCGATGAATGAATGCAAATGCACATTGAACAATCATCCAAGCAGCCACGTTTACCATACGGCGGACAATGATATCATTATGGCAGGATCGACCATCCCTTCATCTTCATTCAATCGGACTACTGGGGGGTCTCGGTCAACAGCAATATGTCCTGGCATGACCACGTTGCTAACGTCGCAAAATCAGCCTCCCAGAAGCTTGGTACGCTATTACGCAACAAAAAATGTATACACCGCAGCAGTTGCTCTTGCTTTACAAAGCGCAAATAAGACCGTGATTAGAATATTGCTCACACATCTGGGGTGCCACGCCAGAGCACACCCTAAAGCTACTGGATTCCGTTCGGAAGAGAGTTGTGCGTCTCGTCGGTGACCCGGAGTTGACCCGGAATCTGGATAGTCTGAAACACCGCAAACATGTGACCGAGAAATCCCTGTTTTACAGATACTTTTACGGCAGATGTTCCCAGGATTTGGCCCGCCTTATCCCGCCCCTGACAACGCCTGTCAGACAGTCACGATAGACGGCAAGAGCGCACCGGTTCGTCGTACAACTAGAAACACCTAGAACATCGCTTTACAAGAACTCCTTTGTCTGGCGCACTGCATCACTGTGGAACTCACTCCCAGGACGCATATTCGGATGTAACAAGCATATGTGACGTGCACGATAGCATTTAGTCGGATGTCGTGACTGTTACATAGAATCAACAAATAAGTCTTCAATTATTTAAACACTTCATGCATGGCCCTCCGCTCGCTTCGCTCTCTATACGGGGGCTCAACAAATAGAAACTAACCAGATGCGAACCAAAACTAACCCAAAATTTTTATTTTATTTTTTTTATTTTGGGTTAGTTTTGGTTAGCACTTGGTTAGTATCTGTTTGTTGAGCCCCCGTAGCGAGCGAAGCGAGCGGAGGGCCATGCATGAAGTGCTTAAATAATTGAAGACTTATTTGTTGATTCTATGTAACAGTCACGACATCTGACTAAATGCTATCGTGCACGTCACATATGAAGAAACGATCGGCAGTGCCGAATGGACATCTTGCCTGTTACATGCGAATATGCTCCCAGGACATCTGTTCCCCAAACTAACTATTCAAGAACCGTGTCAATCAACATCTTCGCACACACACCGCTCGTCGAGCAATATAGGATGTGCTACTGCCTCAAAAAAATCATTCACCTAAATAAAAAAAAGAGTAGAGACACTTATAGCACAGCTTATTCACTACCAGCTAGTCAAATCTATCGAAATCGGAAAGTTGGAGTGTCGGGCACTGCGCCCTGAGCGGTTCAGTTCCACAGTTGAATTTAAAATGAATTTTCGCTTCAAAATACATGACAAATTCGTCCGAAGCCTCGGCTATCACCCTGAGAGGTTCGGAAATTTCGGATTTTTATACAATAATAATTGTGCGTTTTAAAATAGTTTTTAAACGGATTTTAGACGAAAAAATAGTTATTTATGCAACAAGTGTGTAAAGTGAACCTTTTTTTATGAATATGAATATTGATAAAAAAATTTAATTGAAATAAAAAAGGGTACTTTACACATGAGTAGCATACAAAATTTTTTCTACTACCGAAAAATATATGAAAAAACAAAAATATTAATAAATTACTTTACGCACTAGTGCGTAAAATATATTATTTTACGCATTGCCCTAAATGTCAAAAAATATGTCAGGTTTACTTTGCGCACTAGTGCGTAAAATAACTTATTTTACGCACTGCACATTAAAAAAGCCTATTTTACGAATCTTAGAGAGTGCCTAAAGTGAGTACTTTACGCACGGTAGTAGAAAAAGCATATTTTAAATTAAACCAACTGTCAAAAGTATTATTCAGATGCCCAGGCGTTTAAGTCATGACCCTCTTCTAAAATTTGCAAAACTTGGTTATTGACTTTCCCAAATCAAAGGATGCCGCCGCAAGATGACTAGCTGGTAGTGAATAAGCTGCGCTTATAGCGCACCATTTTTCTAATGAATTTTGCTAACGAAATTACAGTAAACGTCTGGCAACAGTGTGCCTTCTTAAAAATCTTTGTTTTGGCTATTGTGACAGTTGACAATAAAAAGGAGGATGGATATTTACAAGTAAAATTTAATTTTGTTTAATGGGGCTATGGCTATGAGTCGCTTTAAATTAGGACCGGAACAAAACGGAGGTCTCTCGTTCGACGCAAATGTATCCTAGTTAATATGTTCACCCGACAATTGATTTTCAGATGTGTTTTGTCTATATTTCTAGAGCTTTTGTGAAGTGGTGCTTTGAGGGCATTTTTTCGGTTCAAATGTAGCGGATCTTCCGACTTTTTTGGCTTAAACTACTATATAGGACACCCTCTTTCTAGTGAAAAAAGAGAATTTGCAAAATCGACAAAACCTATATATCACCAGACCCTACAAACATACATATATAAATAACCGCACAATTCGGCATCGGCAATTTCCACGCCAATGGCCAAAGCAACTCACTGCCGAAATTTTAAAATATATAAAAAAAATTAGGTGTTGGTCTAGGGTCAAAGTGTATTAAATATATCCTGCGGCCAATCACAAAACTGCCTCCCCGCTAAAAATCAAGTAAACGTCGCACTGTTGCCTATTGTCGCGTATTTTAAATAGCTTGAAGGCGAATAAAATATAAACATTATAAATATTATAGTATACTTATTCCGTATTCCGTATTTCCATGTGTAAATAAAATAGTAAATAATAGAAGACACTAGTATTAAGGAAAATAACAAAATTGAGTATTCAAGTAGGAAATATAAATATGTAAATTCACTATAGGAAACTAGACAGAAAATAAATTAGGATTATTGGGAAAAAAATGTGGCAGCATCTAAATATGCGAGGACATTTTTTGCCCGCATTCTTTCCGTCCAGGTTCTTTCATTTGGCAAACAGTAGACACCTGCATAATTGACAGTGCAATAAAAACAAAATACGGTCAGGCGGTTTAGTAGGGTATAACAATTTAGATTTTAGTATTCAACTACTCTTGACAAAGGTCTCATCTCGCCGAAACATATAATATATAATTAAATTATTTTGAAACATCTAAAAGAAGTGTACTAATTATCCCTAGTATTAGTAAAATTATGCCCAAAAAGTTTAAAATGTCCTGTCTTAAAACAATCTCAAACGAGCTCTGCGATATATAATACTGGGCAATTATTTTCTGGTATCAATAATGTCTGTACAGACACGGTAGAATTAATGAGCGGTAGCGTCAAATGCATAAAAATCTCGATTTTGCCGCCTGAGGTAAGAGCGGTTCAATCCAGTTTTCTCATAGACCCGCAGAACCTTTGGGGAGTTTTAGCACAAACGTATTATACGAGGGCGAGGGAGATATTATTTAGGGACTGTTGTTGCGTTTTCTATAACGATGGTTGGATTTTGTGCTATGGACAACTGTTTCAGTAAAAGTGATGGTGAAAAATAATTTTTTAGATTCCCAAAAGATCCTTTCAGGTATGAGTAAATATTATCTAGAATTAAAATACCCTCCTACTTGCTTTTTTAAAAAGGGATGAGATAAAAATTAGGCATGAAAATATTATTCATAAAATTATACAGTCCATACATTCATTAATCAATCATGTTCTCTTTTTAAGCCATTTGGTTTTGTATTAATTATAAAATGTAAGATTAAACTTATAGTTCCCATTCATAGCATAGGGGTGGAACCAATAAAAAGGAAAATATTTTATATCTAAATAAACCAAAACAATGCAATTACAAAGGGAAAAACACCATCATCATTTTCCCAAGTTTCAATTACGGGTGTTAAGGGAGTAGTGACCAAAGAATAAAGAAGAGAAAGGAAGGAGCTTATGCGCCGTTTGACACTTAATACGTGCGACGAACTCCTGTGACATCGAGGAGGCTGCGGAGGGACCATAATATGACACATTCTGACGTTATGTTTTGGTGCTTCCTACGTTTTGATAGTATTTCTTGTGTTAAAAGCTATTTTTTGCCATTTACTTTGATTTGAAACATTGTTTATTTGTTTAGTAATATTATTGTAGATAATGCGTTTGTTCATATAGTGTTTATATAGATATTTAGTGGTAAAAGTGTGTATTTTGGACTAAAGAAGGAAAGTAAACATGGTTACTTGTGCAGCTTGTGATCTTTCGAAAACTCCAAGAAATTCAGAACTTGGAATAACATTTCATCGGTAAGTAGGTATTTTACCTCTTATTTTTCTGTTTTTACCATTTAATTAAGCAAAATTATAAATTGTCTAGTTGTCAACAAATAGGTGACAGATCTAATCATGAGCGTACCCGTAAAAAATATAGCATTAAAAATCAATTTTTGTGGACAGTGCTAAAAATAATACTTGTCATTTATACTTGACATGTTAAAGTTTATTCTGCAATAAAATGCTAAAATTAGTTATTTGAATATATTTGGGCATTTGAAATGCAAAAATAAGCAAAATATGGTTAGTAGAGAATAGTGCGTTAGTTTTGAAGGGTGCTTCTTCAATAAAATTAGGTAGTACATATATTTTTTTTTTAATAAGAAGCACACTTAAAAACTACCCCACTATTATCTAACCATATTTTGCTTATTTTGCATTTCAAATTCCCAAATATATTCAAATAACTAATTTTAGCAGTTTATTGGCAGTATAAACTTTAACATGTCAAGTACAAAAGAAAAGTATTTATTACTTTTAGCACTGTCCAATGTTCTTGCAAAAATTGATTTTTAATGATATATTTTTTACGGGTACGCCCATAATTAGATCTGTCACCTATTTGTTAACAATCAGAGAATTTATAATTATTTTGCTTTATTAAATGGTAAAAACCAGGAAAATAAGGGGTAAAGTAGGTACCTACATACCGATGAAATGTTATCCCAAGTTCTGAATTTGTTGGAGTTTTAGAAGGGCCACAAACTGCACAACTAACCATGTTTACTTTGCTTCTTTAATCCAAAATACACACCTTTACCACTAAATATCTAATTAAACACTATATGAATTAACGCAATATCTCCAATAATATTACTAAAGAAATAATCAATATTCCAAATGAAAGTAAATCACAAAAAATAGCTTTAAACACAATAAATATCATCAAAATGTAGGAAGCATCCAAACATAACGTCGGAATGAGTCATATAATATAATATAATATACTATACTGTCAATGCCTTATTTAAAACAAATCCAACCTCAAATTTCCAAAAATTCGTTTTTATTTTATTTACTCAGTCGTTTAAGTACTAAAAAAGCATTACTGGAAAGAAAAATCCAAAAAAAAATAATTGTAAATGACAGCAATTTACAGACAATTTCACAAAATATCTTAATGCCCACTAATTTATTAGATATTTTAGGGTTATTTTAAAGGCAAGCTATAGGATTTAACGGATAACGTTTTTAACGTTATGTTTGATACTTTTCCATTTCAAATATCAAAATTAAACTTCTGTATGTAAATTTCAGGTGCCTAAACTTATATGTTTGCATTAACATTTAGATACAAAAATTATAAAAAAAAACAGAATGTTCCATTTCTTTTCCGGATAAGTGCTGCTTTTTACATACCTCGTAACCATCATGTAATAATCATTCATGTAATTTAGAATAATAGTCAATTGGTGATATTTTTTATTTAAAACTTCACCTTACCTATTAACCTAGAAAACAGGTATAATTTTCCAAAAAATTAATGGGAAAACATAGAGCATATTGTAGCTAAAACAAAATTGTTCACACACCACTTTTTCTTGATATTTTCCCAAGATTTCTTTATATAGGTATTTAGCTAATAAAATGAATTTTACACATCTGAAATTTATCCTAAGGAATTTAATTTTTATATTTTGAATATACCTAAAGTATCTAGCAAAGTTAAAACATTTAAATGATCCGCAAAAAACGCACGTATTTTTAAATACATGTTGGCAATATTTATAAATTATAACTTTTTTTGAGATCACTGTATCAGTAAGTAATAAACAACAAAACTATATAAATACATAGTATAAGTACATATTTATTTTTTTGTTGTGCAATCGTTTTAGGAGACGCCACTGGTAATCTGGGTCGCCATATGCAAGAACCAATCCGGTCTAATGTCAATATGTATTTTGCTCCTTCCTTCCTATTCTTTATTCATTGGTAGTGACCATAAAGGGGTTGTTTATTTTTGTGGAAGGGATTGTAGCTCAGGTTATAGATAGATAGATAGTTTATTCATGTCAAAATAAAATATTTACATACGTACACGTCACGTTATAAAACTATTATGGGCCTGAAAATAGGTATTTTAGGTAGCTAAGTCTAAGACACTGCGTGGCGTGACCGTCAAAACCAATAGGATTGATTCCGGCCTATAAAGAACCGTTTTTTTTTATAGTGAAAAAATAGTATATTAAGATATTTGTTTTAAAATATCATATTTTGTCGTACTAGCACGAAATTAGGAAATGACCCGCTTGCGTGGAGTTTCCTAACGTGCAAGGTGCGAGTGCGCTAAATGTCTTTTAAAACGTGTATTTTATACTATTTTTTCTAGTTTGAAGGTTTTTTAATGAAAACTTTTAATTTAATCTAGTCCCGATCAACAGTTGGGCGGCCATATTGTCATTTTTGACGTCTTTATTACTAGAAATCCTATTAAAAGCGGTGTTGAAATCTTTGCTAGTGGGCTGCTGAAAATAAGACTTTTCACACCAATGAGACAGTTTGGTACTTTTTCTCCGACTGCTACATACAGGGTCTGGGTGCCCCACTGGGAGTGTGATAGAAAATTACATGTTACCCATGATACAATAAACGAAAGGTATGATACCTAGCCGTCTCAAATTCGTTCGCTCCGCGCAGTGACGTCATTGCGTGATTGGCTTCTATTAAAATGCATACGTTTATAGGCACATAATCATTATGTTTTACCTATTTTCTCTATCTATCAAGAAAATTTGTGTCCTGGGTGAAATTAAAAACTAATTATTACATATTAATACTATTTATTTAATAAAAAAAAACTAATATTCAACATAACTTTTATGATGAATGGATCAAAATAGTTGTATTAAAAACAGCATTTTTTGAAAAACGTAATAAACTTTTACTTTTATCTATGTTGGGGTTTGGAACCTTCGGCAACATGCACTAAAACGGAGTTTTATCCACAATACCGAAACAGAATTATTGCACTCGACGCGCGTTTCGCTAACCATGTTAGCACCATCAGCAGATGATTAAAACTGCTGATCTCCTGATGATGCTAACATGGTTAGCGAAACGCGCGTCGAGTACAATAATTCTGTTTCGGTATTATGGATAAAACTCTGTTTTAGTTTTACTTTTATCTAAAAAAGCAATAAAACTCTGTTTTAGTTTTACTTTTATCTAAAAAACGTTTGTTGAGTATTGGCCAATCGAAAGCAAAAAAAAAGGAAATCGATCATAATATTTTTTCTTAAATAATAAATTTAGTTATCATTCTTTTTTTAGAAATTGTTAAATTTATCAAGTCCTGATGGTAGCGAGCCCATTAGAGATAGAGTAAAATTAATTTCACATTCCTATCTTAACTTTTCAAGAGCTATCTGACGGTACTAATTGGCAGGTGGTACCATGGGTACCAAATCTGGCACCTCGGTAGGTACCACTGGCAGGTGGTACCATGGGTACCAAATCTGGTACCTCAGTAGGTACCATCAGTTAACACCTTCAGATAGCTCTTGGAAAGTTAAGATAGGAATGTGGAATTTATTTTACTCCATCTTTAATGGTGTTCCTGCTACGAATGTGAAAAGAAGCCAAAGTATCGATTTTCAACTGTTTATAGCTGTGAAACTACTAAGTCTATGCTTAGAATTTTAAGTAGAATCCAAAAATGTAATAAAATATAGGGTGTTTCGTTTAAAAAAGTGTAACTTTCTTTGACCACCCTGGATATAAAAAAGTTACGATTAAAAAAAATACAAAAAAGTAAAGATCGTTTTACTAGGAATAACTTTTGCATTTAATTTTTTTTGCAACCATCATAGTCTTCGAGATAAGGTATAGGCCCGTCTTAAACGAGCCACCCTGTACATAGTCATCTTCCTCAAAATGTTTTGAGCAAATACGTGCAGAAGTTTTATTAAATTTTTCCTTACGAAAACACCGGTGAACCCATTTACTACACATATTTTGTCTATGGGAAAAGTGAAACACCTTATATTCCTATCAAAGTTTTTGCCTTGGTTATCCATCTTACATCCTTCCATAGCACACCTCATTATTAAACGTTTTTTAATTAAAACTACCAACAAACACAGTCCAAACAGTAACGCCAACAAAATTTAAATATAAAACATACGAATCTCAAATGCAAAGCACACGTTCGTTCATTTTGTAAACGCTCGCAATTACGTCACAGGCGAATCGTCGCCTACGCGATATCATATCTTACGTTTATTGTATCATGCATGTTACCTATATGGGAAACTTTTTTATTATTGATTTATCAGAAAATTTTATTCCTAGCGAAAGAAACTACGTGAGTAAGAGATTCTCGCTAAACTATAACTTGGGGCACAGTCCTAAAATGGGGCCACCGGTGTAGGGTCTCTATTTTCTAAATATTTTGAAAAAGAGGCTCGGGGGGCGAAGCCCTAAAATGAGGCCCCAGAGGTGCGAAACCCTAGAATGGAGCTTATGGCACGGGAGTCCCATTTTTACAGATTTTGGAATGGAGCCCCGGGGGCGAAGCCCTAAAATTGGGCCCCAAGCCTTAAAAGGGGGCACCTGGTATGACAGTCCCATTTTCTACAGTTTTGCAAAAAGGGGCTCCTGGGGGGTTGAAGCCCTAAAATTGGGGCCCCTTTTTTAGAGATCTGAGGGCGAAGCTCTAAATCGGAGACGAAGCCCTTTAATCTAAATACCCGAATAAGCGCGTGAAATGTCCAATTTTCAAAAGCAGTTGTTAGTGCGTTTTTGTCTATTTTCAGGGCAGTCGTAGGAAAGTTATTAAACAAACTTTGCGTATATTATGTTTTGTGTTACTAAATACAGAGTTTGGGTTTGTACTAAATTTGAAGAAATTAATATTTTTGTAGTATAAGCTACATTACACAAAACTTGTTATTAAATGCATTGTTTATTGTTTTATTATCATTTGAACTTTCGCACATTCTTAAGAACCTGTCGTGAAGCATCTATAATCTAAATATTATTTCCAAATATATTAAAACTAGAGTGTCGAATGAAATTATAAAATAATGAAATTGTAAGTGACTTATTAGTAGAAACTGACTCCATGCGACAATAAAATTTAACGAAATGCACGTCCCCTCGTATAAGACGTGATCCAACGACGGCAAAGTCAGGCAAGCCGATGCTCTTTGATCTCAATACTTCAAGGGATTTGAGCTCACTGACGTTACTGTTCCTTGCTTATACTGTGGTACAGATATCTTTTTAGTCTATTTAACTTCTGCCCTTAAAAATTAATCAGGCGCCGTTGCACAGCGGCAGCTCAACCGATCGACCATATTAAGAATGAACAATTAATGCCCACCCCAATGTACTTCGAAGGTAACGATGTTCTAAAATGAAATATCGGGTATCATAATGAAATTTTATAGTTGAATACTTATTTTTTACGTAAATAAACAAGATTTACTAGTTAATCAGTCATGTATATTCACTACATTTTTTTATTTAAAAAAATAAAAAATAATACACACAAACTAAAGTTCCAACTTTAAACAATATCTCACAAAAATAAACAGTGTTTTAATATAGCTATGAGAGGAAATACGATCTAAATATCAATAAGTTAAAATTTACACCATCGTGTTTACAGCTTAGAACTTTTAAGGACAATATGAACCAAAATAAACAAGTAAACTGTTAAAAAATTCTAACCGATGTTTTCGTTTATCCACTAAAACTTCTATGTGGAAGATATTAAATTAATTAATACTCTTAGTCTCAACAAAACTAATGTGCACAAATGTTTGATATAATGAGAGTGCCTAAATACAGACAGACATTTTTATTACAGAGTATGGTGAACGAAATGTTACTTAGTGATGGACATTAATTTTGTTGACAACTGTAACAAGAGCACAGCTAATATTAAAAAATCCAGCTATTTTATTTTACCAAAGAAACCTCAAAAAGAGGAATTTCTTATATTTTACATAATTCGAAATTCAAATATACATACATAAAATGTTTATATATAATATATAAAGAAATAATTTATAACATTAAGTTTTTCGATTATGTACAGTCCTTCACAACTTAGCAAAATAGAGATGACGCCTTATCTTTACATTTCTAATATAATATACAGCATCTCATTTTTGCTATTTTTTTGTAGTCAACATGGAGAGTCAATATTATACAGGGCGTTTCAAAATCATAAGCGGTAATTTTTTACTTTAATAGACTTAAATGGACACAACTTCGTTTGTACACGTCGTTTCATACAGCTAAAGATGTGATCAAATCCCGACTATAGGGCAAACGATTTTTAAAAAATCCCACAGGATACAAAATAGTAGAGTGCCCAACGCAGTAAAAGCCTTCTATATATGATTTTTGTAGGCACCTCGAGGCTACAAGCTGAAATTTTCACAGAATGAAGGTTTTATTATATTAATTCAAAATTCGAAGGTAGTCAAAAATTAGAACGGGCAAAAGGGCAGTATACCTAAAAATCGAGATTATTATATGAACGTGTAGGATATTAATTTATGAATGTTTTCATATAAAATTCATCTACATTTTTGTTCGAATTACATTTTTTATCATTACTTGAAATATGCAGATTACGTTGGCCCTTACAGCAAAATAAATCAAAACGTGCAAAATCTGATTGAAATATACTAATTTTTGTATTCACCTCGCATTCTCTCCCAAATGAAGGCTCAAATCAAAAAAATTTATTCTTGCAAAAAGTTTGCCTTAAGTATCTAGAATATATAGGTTCAAGAACAAATTTTTTTCTCAAATGGTAATGGAACAGTAGAATTAAATGTAAAAAAAGTAATTTTCTTCTAGACGCGAACGTCGGATCTCGCGCTGCCCCATTAGTCTCGCATCTCACTTTTCTTCATAGCTCCCTCTCTCTCTCGCTTATTGTACAATACAATAAGTGGTTTTACACATTACGGGTTAGAATACTAATAATAATAATAGCTATGAAGACGTTTTCGATTATACTGAAGTTTATTTTTCCTATACGCTGGCTGCTAAGCAATAAAGCAGTAGAAAAAAAATCATATACTTAAAGCAAGTGCTATTAAAAAAAAGGACTAGCTTTTATTCAAAATATTAAAACTCAAAATGTAAAAAAAATCTTTGTAATAACCAAATCTATTCATCTTCACTGTTTGTACCTTCTTCAGGAATAGACACAATGACTTCAATATTGTCTTCCAGTAATTTTTTTGCATGATCCTATGCAACCTGTTTAATTTCTTCTACGCTTTGCTTGAATACAATCTAATAAAAATTTATTTGATTAAGTTTTATTATCTACCTATTTAATCTAATAATAATTTACCTTTTTTACATCCACATGCAATAAATACTTTTGCATCCGAAGGAAATGCTGGAAGTGTTGTTAAAATTGGGGATAATACTTGGATATCACCTGCCTCCTCAATTTTCCATCTGCATTCTGTCACCTCTGGTAATAGGGGATTCGGTTCTAAAGAACTGAAGCACACCTTAGTTTGATAATGTGCTCTCAGACTGTGAAATTTTAAACTATTTTTTGTAGGGGCTAGTTTTTTCAATTAGCGATGAAGAGGTCAATAGTGTCCTTAAAATATTAATAGACGAAATGTTTGGATTTATTGAAAATAATTGTATGATAAATTTCTCTATGTTATTGAACATCTGAAAATTCCTGGACCCCAATACCGGCTAAATAATCGGAATAATTTAGATAATTTTTCCAACATTTTTTTTCCTAATCCTGAAAACTGGCTGGTTGTATGACAACCCGTTAGAGCATGAAATGCAGGTAATTTGTTTGCAAGTTTTTCCTCTAGGTTGATATCATGAACGGCCACATATCGCACCGAATTTCCTCTTCCACATTTTACTTAAATTCTTTAGACGTATATATTCTTAAAATGTACCAGAAGTACAAGTACATCATCAATGTCTTGGAGTCCAATATGCATGTCAAATACATACAATGTTTAGCAGAGAGTATATGCAACAAAATCCTAGTATCAGCTTGTTCGTTACTGTAGAGGACAATAATTTGTTGTCAACTGGTTCGCAATTTGTTTTCTTATCAAAAATATTGCGAACCAGTTGCGAACTTGAAATTCGTTTCATGAGAGTGCTCTAATTTCGTTAACTGTTTTTTTTTTATTAAAAACAGAGTGGATAAATATATTCCACTGTTGTGGATGTAAAAGTATTTATTGCATGTGGATGTAAAAAAGGTAAACTATTATTAGATTAAATAAGTACATAATAAAACTTACTCAAATATTTTTTTATTAGATTGTATGGAAGCAAATAGAAATTAAATAGGTTGCATAGGATCATGCAAAAAAATTACTGGAAGGCAATATTGAAGTCATTGTGTCTATTCCTGAAGAAGATACAGACAGTGAAGAAAAACAGATTTTGTTATTACAATTTCTTTTTACATTTTGAGTTTCTCTATTTTGAATAAAAGCTAGTCCTTTTTTTAATAGCAGTTGCATTAAGTATATGATTTTTTTTTCTACTGTTTTATTGCCTAGCAGCCAGCGTATAAGAAAAATAAATTTCAGTATAATCGAAAATGTCTTCATTGACTTTATTCAAATAATAATAGCTATTATTATTATTAGTATTCTAACTCGTAATGTGTAAAACCACTTATTATATCGTACAACAGGCGAGAGAGGAAGTTATGAAGAAAAGTGAGATGCGAGACTACTGGGGCAGCGCGAGATCCGACGGTCGCGGCTAGAAGAAAATTACTTTTTTTTACATTTAATTCCATTGTTCCATTACCATTTGAGAAAAAAAATCTATTCTTGCACCTATATATTCTAGATACTTAAGGCAAACCTTTTGCAAGAATATTTTTTTTTGATTTGAGCCTTCATTTCGGAGAGAATGTGAGGTGAATACAAAAATGAGTATATTTCAGATTTTGCCCAGGTTCGAAGGGAGATATTTAAATTTTTTGATTTATTTTGCCATAAGGGTCAAAGTAGTCTGCATATTTCAAGCAATGATAAAAATATACTTCGTACAAAAATGTAGATGAAATTTTCAAACATAAATTTTCATTCATAAATTAATATCCTACACGTTCATATAATAATCTAGATTTTTAGGTATATTGCCCTTCTGCCCGTTCTAATTTTTGACTACCTAGGTAAATCCCACAAGAGCCAACTTATTTGATTAATGAAGAAGTGATCAGATAATAAAACTAAGTAATACTATTCGTGAAGGTTAAGCATCTATTCAATCGATCTAAGTAGGAAACTGCATCTGTACATTTTTACAGATGGTTCAAATACCCACTGATTCAATAATTCGAAACAAGCAGCAATTTTTATTTGACTGATCACTTTTTGCATCTCAAGAGATCTCTCTTTTATAGTTTTGTGTACGAAGCATGTAATATAATTTGGGAGCCTACTTTAAACTTTAAAACAATGCGTAAGTCCTCTGAAAATATTACTTAATATAAGTAAATATTCATTTATCTCCCTCCATGTCGACCTATTGCCACAATTATGTTCAACAAGGCCACTTTATAGTATTCAATTCTTGCATTAATTGAAAAATAAAAAATAATATTACGATAAATAAACAATAAACTCCTAGTCATAAACTGATTTAAAACGTAGCATTTGGGAGAATTGCATGAGCGACAATGGTAAGAAAAACAATGGAGATCATTAAAAGAAAAGGAGCGGAGCATATGAAATTAAAGAGACAAGCTTAACATTATGACGTGGTGACGGCTAACTCAAATAAATCAAAACTACCGAAATACACCGACCATTAGCTTGAATTATGGCTATTTTACGTTCAATGTACGAATGTTTATACCATTGCTAGTTTCTTGTCAAATGGAAAAAGTTGCAAGAAAAACGGAAAACTGTAAAGCGGCTATTAGTTGTCAACATAGGAACATTCTAATGTTATCACTTTGCATCAACGTTCCAATCTTGTCATTTAAAGAATGAAAGTTTATTTTACTGCCATAACGGCATGTTATTGCAGCTAAAATATTTGCGATTTGTAGAGGGGCTTTTAAATAATCCTGTCATTTAAAGGGTCTTGTGAAGGCACAAAGTGTCTTTAAGCAGTTGGTTCCGTAGTTGCCAGAGCGCCGCTACGACATTGTCATGTTGGTCAGCCCGTTTGCCTAACCACGTGGCAACATGAGCCAATTTTTCCGGATCCGGAGTTGGGCAGGTCTCAGGCGTAGCGTGGAGCGTACGTTCCCAGTTGGTTATATGTTTCTGTTCGGCGTTGAGCCCTTCGATGTATCTGAAATAAAAAAATAATTAACCTTCAAATAGACAAGTAGCATCAAAATGTAGTTTGTTTCCCAATTACGGGAAAAACTTTTTATGGTTTAAAAACTAACTAAATTCGATATGCAGTTCTCAATACATCAACTTATACCAAAATTCAACCTGTAATGAAATGTTAACCTTTAAAAAGGGGCACTTCCTACAATTTCAGCAAAATTTAAACAGTTAGAGACCAGATGGCTTGCAAATTCTTACATCAAATTCTTTTATAACATCGTTCAGCGCAAGTCTACTAATCCTACTTCAAAATAAAGAAAATAATATTTTCGGTTTTCTCTTTTTTTGGGTAAGAACTTTTTTGTGCTTTTATTTGTCATTACATAGATTTTATAATGGTCATTTTCATCGTGCCGTGCTGAACCGATTTGTGTCAATGGCCTAGCGCCATCAATATATTAAGTAAATTTAACCCATACAAATTGCTTGATCAATTTAGGCCTGATTCCTCCCTGAAGGTAAAATAAAGCTGGACTTTAGTATTAGACGATACTGTTATATGAAATAATTCTTGAGCACGTAATATTAGAATTTATATTTAATGAACAATAGTTCTACTACTCTATCTCAAGTTGATTAAGAAGTGGTTTAATTTTCGAAAGCACGGTATACTTACTTAATGTATGCTTCCGAGTGCAAAACTCTTTGTGGCCTTGGAGGAACAGAAATGAACATGGCTTCAGATGTCTTTTGCACAGTGGCTGCTGCTACAGTTGAATTTGAAGCTGGGGCTGCAGAACAATTGCAATATTAAAGAAAGTGACCATTTTAATAAATATAGTTTGACACACTGAAACACAATTCTAATATAATGAACCTAAATTAAAAGACAGCCAACATTCCAATATTTATATCAATTTACTTTATGACATATTAAAAAATTCGTAGCATGTGCATATTAGAAACACAATTTAAGCTGTTAGTACCAATTATTGGCCAAAAAGTTTATTTGCCATAAATAAAAGTGACAAAATACTTTAGAGAGATACAACAACAGAGATGAATAAAGAAGCCATCGGTGTGGGCAAAACTGCCTGAAATAGACATCTAAACAAAACAGTTTTTTTTGCGTAAGTATAATGCAGATCTTTGTTTACTTTATGCAACATATGAAGACAAAATGAGCCTTATGAATAAAAATTTAGCAATTGCTTTTTCCTGAAAATTCCTAGCAAAGGCTTAAGTTGAAACGAATAAAATGTTTAGCAGTTACTTTAAATCAAAGGAAAAGCTAAAAGTAAAATGTTTTGCTTTCAAATGTTAAGCATTTCCTTAATATAATATGAATAAACGTGGCAATTGCTTTTGCTATATAAGCAATTGCTGGAAAATTTTCAAGCATGCACTAAACCATCCTTACATTTGCTTGGTTGTGATATTTTTCCGGTTTTCATCCTAAAATTAAAAGTTTTTGAACTGGAAAGTAAAATTCTACAAAGTACGCAAGGAATGCATAGAAGAAGATTGTAAAAAATTGTATGGCTTTGATCGTGAAAATGTGCAATAGCTTGCAAACTGTTTCCTGGAAGAATGGTGGTGGAGCTTTAACGGCTTTAGACAAAATGAGAATTTTTCTTCGTGTCGTGGCGGAGCCAAGTTTTCAAAATGCAGTTGGTGAAGAAATTGGTGTTCATCAAACCAGTGTCTCCAAAACATATACATACGTTATAAATAAAATTGTGAGTAAGGCAAAAATATGAATGAAATTTCCAAAAACTGATGTCGAACTCATTGAGCTAAAAATCTATGGTCCCAAAAATATCGATTTCCAAATGCTATTGGGGTCACTGACTGCATCAACATTAGAAGTTCTAAGTTGGACGAATTCGGCGACGAATATGTCAATAGGAAGGTATTTGCCAGTTTAAACGTTCAAGCAACCTGCAACGTACAAGATATGTTTACAAGTATAGACTGTCAGTGCCCAGGATCCGTGCATGACAGCCGAATGTTTTAAAACTTCAATGTTTATGACAGTTTAAGAAATGCTGTGGAAAACTGTTTGTTATTAGGAGACGACGGTCATCCCATAGCTCCCTGGCTAATGACACCGTGGAGAAATCCAGCGACACCTGCTCCGCAGCATTATAATGCCATTTTTTATCGAGGACGTGCCATAATTCAAATGTGCGTTGGGCAATTAAATGCTAGATTTCCTATTTTGCAGTATAAGGTTCATAGCGAATTAGAAAAAATTGCTCCAATTGTCATCTGTTGTGTTGTCCTGCACAATATTGCAAAATATTTAAAAGATGAAAAGTTTGATTATTTGGAAGAGATAAATAATGTTGAAGATTTGTATGTCCAGAAGGAATTATGCAAATTCAATATAATTCATGGTTTGGGTCGGCAATAAAGAGAATTTTATATTATTATTTTACATT
>MU181971.1:310185-325000 GCA_016904865.1 Pissodes strobi
AATTTTTCCATTTACAGGGTGTTCCAGAAAGTCTGGGCGTGGTTAAATTTTCTTATTTCAAATTGCTACCCCATTTTTTTATTAGATTTTTGCATTCTCCTTGCAATTCTAAACATTTTTTATGTAACACACCCTATACCTAATTTTGACGTATAAAAAGATATTGACGTATGAACAGTGATGTAAAATTACCGTAATTTATATTTTTGGTAATTTACGCTGGTAATTTACGAGTGTTAATGACCAAAATTAATTAGCGTGGTAATAAATTTGTGTCGTAAATTACTGTGGTAAATAACCGTAATAAATTCTTGGTAAATAACAATAAATTACCGTAATTTACCGTAAACCTTCAAGAAAACTAATACTGATTTCCATTCGTAAATTAATATAAATTGTGTATATTACCGTCTTTAGGAAACGTCCATTTGAAAAAGACAGAGACTAGAGCGTGGACTAGTTTACAAATAAAAACTGCTATTTTTCCAAAGAAGCATATATACATGTATTTTACATGTATAAAAAATAACTTGTCATAATCATGTAATTACCACTTGGGAATTAAATTACGGTGTGTGTAAGTATCTGTGTAGGACAAAGAGTTGTTTCATTTGTTTGTGAATAAAACATTGTTTTTTCCTTAATTATAATTTAATTTTAAAACGAAAACAACACAGAACAAAATGAATGGCAATGAATATCAGCCGACAGTAAATCCCCGGTTCGGCTAATAACCGGCAGCCGGCAGTAAATCCCCGAACGCATACTGTTCATATTGCTGACAAACGTGGCACATTACAACAAAATACAGTAAATTACGGTAATAACGTTATTTATTTAGCACAAGAACCAGTAATTTTCTATGCAAATTATCAGTAAATTACGGTAATCAATTTCTGGTAATTTACGGTAAATTACAGTAAATTACCACGGTAATTTACCAGTTCACATCACTGCGTATGAAAGTTGCCGTTTTCTAAAAAATAATAATAAAAATCAGGTAAACATAGGTACTGGCCTTAAACTGGTCATTCACCGTGATTGTTTTAATCTCAGGTAGACAATGTCATACAGAGATGAGAGAAAATGCGATTTTGTTTTTGTTTAAGAAATATAATTTTATTATCCACTACAACTTTTTACAACTGTTTAATGTGCCCACCGTTCATTTCAATGCACTATATATAATCTCTCTGGATTTTATTTATACTGTTGATGATAAAGTGAGAATGATTCTCATTGGTGTCCTGAATGGCCTCAATTATTCTTGTTCGTAAAACCTCTACTTTTTCCGTGAAAGTTTCATATACTTTATTTTGCAAAAATCCCCATAGGATCGTATCAAGCGGCGTCAAGTCAGGGCTATTCGGAGGCCATCTAATCGGTCCAGTGCGACCAATTCACGATTGGTATTTCCCATTAATGTAATTTATAATCGGAAAAACGTTGTGTGCTTGCGCTCCATCCTGATGCTAGATAGTTTCTAGAAAATTTTCTACATCATTGGTCAATAAATTTAAATATTCTTCCCCCTTTAAGAACCCGTCAATAAAAATTGGACCCATAATTTTATTATCTTAGAGCCACAACTGTAACGATCTTTTAATTTCCCTAGTTACTCGAGGGTTTTGAGTTGCCCAAAATTGTACGTTTTTCCGGTTATGAATAATTGAATACCTGCAGTACTGAATGTGCACTCGTCGGACCATAAGTCCAAATAGTCGCCTTTCTCACGAAGAGTCATAACTAGCTTTTGCTAAACTTGCCAGGAGAGCTGATAAATGAAAAAGGGTTAGACATAAATCATCGGAGTTAGCCTAGTTTTAAAACCATATAAATTAACTTTAAAACTCAGCTACTGCTCTGATTTATGTCTAACCCTTTTTCATTTACCAGCTCTCCTGAAAATTTAGCAAAAGCTAGTAGTGAGAAAGGCGACGATGCAGCCTTAAAAGATGCAGCAAGTTTTTTCAGAAAATCAATTTTCAAAATTCATTCTACTTTAAAAAAACATGGTTATTATCCATACAAAATACTACCGGTGCAAAAATTAACACAAGATCAAAAAAACAAAAGAATTATGTTTTATCAAGAAATGTTATTATTAAAAGATGACAACAATTAAAAAAATATATATATTATGGTCTGATGAGTGCACATTCAGTACTGTAGGTATTCATAACCGGAAAAACGTTCGATTTTGAGCAACTCAAAATCCTCCAGTAACTAGGGAAATTAAAACATCCTTACAGGTGTGGTGACTGGTGCGGGCTCTTAGATAATAAAATTATGGAGCCAATTTTTAATGACGGGTTCTTAAATGGGGAAAAATATTTAAATTTATTGAACAATGATGTAGAAATTTTTCTGGAAATTATCTGGCATCAGGATGGAGCCCTAGCACACAAGTTTTTCGGGTTATAAATTACATTAATGGAAAATACCAAACGTGGAATGGTCGCACTGGACCGATTAGATGGCCGCCGAATAGCCCTGACTTGACGCCGCTTGATTCGTTCTTATCGGGATTTTTGCAAAATAAAGTATATGAAACTCCCACAGAAAACGTAGGGGTTTTACGAACAAGAATAATTAAGGCCATTTAGGACACCAATGAGAATCATTTTCAATTTATTATCAACAGTATAAATAAAATCCAGAGAGATTATATACAGTGTATTGAAATGAACGGTGGGCACATTAAACAGTTATAAAAAGTTGTAGTGGATAATAAAATTATATTTCTTAAACAAAAACAAAATCGATTTTTTTCTCATATCTGTATGGCATTGATAGAAAGTCTATCTGAGATTAAAACAATCATGGTGAATGACCAGTTTAAGGCCAGTACCTATGTTTACCTGATTTTTATTATTATTTTTTAGAAAACGGCAACTTCCATAAGTCAATATCTTTTTATACGTTAAAATTAGGTATAGGGTGCGTTACTTAAAAAATGTTTAGAATTGTAAGGAGAATGCAAAAATCTAATAAAAAAGATGGGGTAGCAATATGAAATAAGAAAATATGACCACACCCAGACTTTCTAAAAAAATTGTATATCTAAAAATTTGTTTTAAACCATTAAACTTCTGCATTAAACACTTTTTTCAGAAACGTCAAATAAAAAAGATAAGGGGGGTCAATATATAAAAAAAACCTGTACTCCTGAACGATAGGCGTTTGGACTGGGGACACCGTAAATCTAGTTTACAAAGCAATTGCTTAGAACACGCCGGAATGCTAACAAATGCTTAAGGTTTTTAATCTTAGGATCTGTAAGCAATTACTTGTTCTTAAATGTTTTGCTTTTGCTTATCAACAATTGCTTTTAGCAATTGCTTAATTTTTATTCATAAGGCTCATTGTCACGACAGCTCTGAAATTGTGAATTATATTCTAGATATAGCACTTGGCTCTTCGCGCAAGTAACTGACTTAGAAAAACAACGAGTTTATCTTTTTATCCTACTAAGAGTAATACAAAAGATACCAATAACTCCTTCCTGCAAGTTATTAAAAACAACGCATCACATGAGCCTATATTATCTGAGTTACCGTCAGATACAAACAGAGATCAATAAAGAACAATGGATGTAGGCAAAATTACCTGATATAAATACACATCTCAACAAAACATTTTTTTTTGTCCAAGGATAATGTAGACCTTTACTTTATGAAAAATATGAAGACAAATTGTCACGACAACTCTGAAATCGTGAAATATATTTTAGAGATATAATACTCTCTCCTAACTTTGAAGTTTCTACCCGACAAATGCGTTTTTCTAGTCGATATGCGCCGTTTAAAATCGGGGTACGTAGCGGCAACCGATATTATAAATAGCTAAGAGGAATTCATTAAAACAAATCTAATAAGTACACCAAAATAAAGCTTCGAATAAAGACCTTTATAACTTCGATAAGTTTGCGCCAGTGCTTACTGAATTAGATAAACACGCAAATAGAGACCTTTTCTAGTTTCTTGCTGCCACAACACATAAATGTTAGTCATAAAAAGTTTTTAAGCAAACACAAAATACTGGACTCGACTTTTACTTCACCTTACGACAATTTTAGCACCACTTCATTAACTTCATACCAACGCAAATGCGCTTGTTTATTCGAAGTTCACTCATTGAATAGCAGGCATTTACAGGAAGCCGAGTTTCGGCAAATATATATTTGCAATAAGAATATTAAAAATTGAAGATTGACACTTAAAAATATATTTTATAATATAACGAAATATCTAATTATGATCATTTTGAATGGGTATGATTTTCCTGGATTTATATGAAACGGATTATATATTTACTTCTAATTTTCAAAGTTCTACTTCAACCTCTACTGCTAGGGATTAATGTCTTAATTACCTGCCACTATAACGGATGTATAATTCACTGGCGTTGTTATAAACGTACTATTGCTAGCGGCTATTCCAGAAAAGATGATAATAAATTGTTAGTAACATTGGCGAAACATGTGAAGTGTGTGTGCATATCCGACTTATGTATTTACTTTTTTTTCTTTTGAACATTAACAATATTTTATAATAATTTGTAAATAACATATTTTTTTATAAGTACCTATGATATTTTATTTTCAATGGTTAAAATTGAATTTTCCTACTCTTAAATAACCGTTATAGATAAACACACACACAAACCAATGCAAAGTAGTAAAAAGCAATACAAAGAACTAGGGATGCACCGAATAGTGGTTTTGGTCAGTGACCGAATACCGAATATTCGGCTGCTCTTCACGGCCGAATAACGAATATTCGGCTTGGGTTTCGGCCGAATATTCGGTTGGGTTATTCGGTTGCTATTCGGCCGAATATTCGGCTAGTGTGCATTGTTGGTTGCATCATTTCTTGGGCTTTTACGATAACTAAAGGTTGGCAATGCCAATATTAACGCTGTTAAGTTTGGCAACACTGATTTTAATGCTGTAAATTCTTGTGGCGACTTGTCAGACTTGTGTCTTGTGTGTTTGTTTACAGTACGTATAGATCTTAGATTTTATCCAATTGCAAGTTTATTTATATAGTAATTTCTTGGAGATTAGGTGGACAGGTGAACATGACAGACTTAAGTGAATTTAAGAGTAAGAAAAAAAGCTGAGTATGGGAATATTTTAGTGTGGACAATACCGAAATTCAAAATAACATAAGTTCTCCTTTAACCCTTAACCCACCATGTGGCGTCTGACAGACTTCCCAATAAACTAATCGCGCTGTATATCCTCAGTGAGACCGCCCTCGAACTTGTCACACCATCTAATCTTGCTTCAATTGGCCCACTAGAGGTGGCCCGTTCGGCATTATTTTATGAAAATATTTAAACAAATTATCAGAGTAAAAGTATGGGACGTAGTCTGTCAGACTATACATGGTGATTTGTGTGGTTTAAATTGCATGAGTTTGTTTTGGTGATAAAAAAAATTCTAGGAGACACTTCTACAGTGGGTTAGTGATGATGACATTGAAGTTTGTGGCATTATGTGTACAGTGTAGAAAGGCAATTTGCGTACAATGCTCGAAACTATTATGTAACACATGTATAAACCAAAGGGGTATTTAGCTCTTGCTGAAGAAAAAATTATAAATGTCTAATGTTATTTTTGAGTTATGTATATTAAAACAATCCCTTCTGAACAACTTAGCACCACAGAAATTCAGGAATACAAAAAAAAAATTAAAATTTTTTGAAAAATTAAAACTGTGGTCATAAAATTACCTAGTATTTTTTTATTATTAAGTTTTATACCACTAACAGATAAAACATATATTTTTTAGATTTATATTGTAGCAAATAGATTCATTTGTTACTCCTGTGTTCTTAAAACATAAATAAATTTCAAAAAATTGTTGTTTTGCTGTTTGCAAAGTGAGTAGTCTGTCAGACACCATGTGGATAATAAATAAAAATATAAACCCAATTCAGTGGTGGAAGGACCACAAAGCATTGTACAAAAAGTTGTCGGTAGTTGCGTCCAAATTTCTATGCAGTCCAGGAAGTAGCGTTTATAGTGAACGATCGTTTTCAGAAGCGGGCAATATATATGAAGCTAAAAGAAGCAGACTTTTGCCAAAAAACGCGGAACGCTTGCTTTTTCTGCACCATAACTTGCCTAAGTTAAATTTTAAATACTAAACTGTTCTATTCTTTTATCCTTACCTTAGATTTAATGGCGTTTATTAAAACTTAATTCCGAATAAATGTGTATTAAGCAGTTAAGCACATCCATTTTTATTTAACCATTACTTCATTTTACTCTTATTGTAAAGTTTAAAGGTGATATTTAGCCGAATATTCGCCGAATATTCGCCGAATATCTCATCACTGCTGGCCGAATACCGAATATTCGGCATTTACTAAAAAGTGGCCGAATATTCGGTAATTATTCGGCAAACCGAATACTCGGTGCATCCCTACAAAGAACTATAAATGTGTATCTGAAAACATATTACTTACTAGATCCAGACGCGGCAGCACTTGGAGTAGAAGCTGGAGTCACCAAGCGATTTGCAGGAGCTCCCTTGGTTGATGGCTTGAAATTTCTTAAAAAATAAAATAAATACATGAAAGTTTTAACAATTAAGTTGGAAACTAGTGTTAGACATATAGGCAACACAGGACAGCAATTAAAAAATGTCAACTTTTATACTTCTTGATTATTAGATTTTCTGGTGATGATTAAAGAAAACAGTCAAAAATTTTAATCACCGGCCATTTTTGAACAGTGCCACCACAGTTGTAACGTCAACTTAACTTGAAACACTTTTATCCAAAACCCCCATTTAGTCAGCAATTCGCCCTATATATCATAGACCAGATATTCCCAGTTCGTAGTGTCATTTCCAGAAAAATTGGAAGATGCGCATATTTTGAGACAGAATTATTAGCCTCTAGATTAAAAGAAAATAATATTCTGACCCATAGAAAAAAAATAAAAAGGCAGATTTTGTCCATAAATCCTTAGGCGCGCTTTCCTGCGTTAAACTTCATTGTGCTGTAAAATGGTGCATGGAATTGTTTACATGTTTACTTAGCTAGCCGTTCTCACCTATGCTGAAACCTTGCTTGACTTCAGCTAGCGTCTAAATTTTCAATGCGATTGAATTTGGTTTTTAATAGATAGATGAACTAAAACCAACCAACTGCTTTAAGTTCTCAATAGGAACTACCTAGGGCAGACATTATCCATACCCGCATCGACCAAATAAGGTGTTATTTTGTACAAGACCCGTATGTTTGACTCTATTAATATCACCATAATTGTAATTTAATGAATTTAGCTTAGATATTACTAATGACAGTCGTTAAATTTCAAGAATGTTCTTCATTGATAGTTATGATAATGATTATTTAAGACTACAATAATTTTGTTATTTCTTATAAGTGAAAGTTGTATTAACTACGTCATATTTATAAATGATTATTTATATGAGGAAAATCGCCAGCCGCTCGCGCGGTTCTATTTCCTGGATCTGCTATTGTTTTTTTTTTTTTAATTTGCTTATCACCATTTGTAATAAAATGTTAAATTTCTGCAGGCATTCAAAAATATTTATAAAAAAATTTTCATCTTCCGCTAGCTGCTTAAAAAACGTGTGAAGCTGTCCTACTCCTAACACAGCTCGGAAAATATCATTCATTCAGACGATTTATTTTTTTACGTTTTTCGTAGTTGCCTACTAATGTTAACAAAATGCTTCATCGAATGATGTGCCGCTATCAGAACCATTTTAGAGAGACAAATTTTTATTGAAGCTGTGGTTACATGTCAAAATGCTAATCTTGTTTATACAAATTTAAAAAAGCTTTATCGGCAGAAGAACAAATCTCATAGACAACGCATAAAATACCAACAACATAAATTAAATATAAAACAAGGAAAAAAATACAAATAAAATAAAAAAAATCAGTAAACCATAAAAAAAATAGAGCGACGAAGTGTCTAAGACTAAGTTATCATCCAAACATTCGTCGTTTAAATTATATATTAAGAGTATTGAGTATTAAAAATTTCTTTATAATGTATTTTACACTCAAGAAGCTTTTACTTTTTATATTGCCTACTTGTGTAAATTGGTGAAGAGTGGTGATAAACTAATTTAATTTAGAATATATTATTTTAAAATTTCACAATAAAGAACATAATAGTCTTTGCTGTATTTTTAATAATCTACTTACTTGCTTCTATTATCCGGAGGAACGCTTCTACCATTGCCCTTGTTGATATGCATATCTCTAACGTGACGAATAAGTCGAGTAATATTAGGAAATGGCTGCAAATTCTTCTTGGTAAGGCGTGAGCAATTTCGCCATTTGCATTGAATTTCTTCTCCAGGATGCTCCTGATGAAATTTTAAAAATATTTTAAACCTCAAACGTTTTTGGGATCTTTGGACAATTTGACACAATATGGCATACATGAAAGGATTGGAACAAAACTTTTAAAGTATTATTTTAAGTGTATGAAAAATTATAAATGCAACTACACCATCCTATTTTAACTGTAGCCATTTGCCCATAAATAAATAAGGCGGTTTTGAGTAAGTTAGATTTTACAAATTTTCCTTCTTCACTGTAAGAGGATGCAAAAAATATTTTTAAATGAGGCACTTTTTTGTATTAAAACTGATGATTTAACTCTTTCAATGCAAGGGTTTATAAAATAAACCACCATAAGAATCACCCTATGTGGGTGGCGGTCTATAATGTGTACCACCATTCAAAACGCGTTTTATTTAAAGAGTGATGGGCATTATAAGATCCTTTACACAAATAGAGCACTATATAAAAATCGGCCTCTCCTACTAGTCGATCCGCATGGCCCTCCGCTCGCTACGGGGGCTCAAGAATAGGGAACTAACCAGGTGCTAACCCAAGACATATCCAAAATCAAGAAGAAAACTGTTTAAAAACATAATCTTAAAAATATAAATAAAAAAAGTAACGGGGTTTGAACCCGGGCCGTCCAGGTGAGACCCAGCTATCTAAACCTCTACACCACAAGAGCTCTTGACAGAAATTGATTGCATCACGAAGACATATCGTAATACGAGATGGATCGACCAATAGGAGAGGTCGATTTTTACATAGTGCACTATTTGTGTAAAGGATCTTAAAATGCGCGTGATGGTTTGAATCCTGAACCACCTTTAAGTTTTGATGGATATAGTTTGTCTACTCAGTACGAGATGGCGGAGGTAGTTTCATTTAGGAAATTTTACTGCATACTCGAGTTCTAACGTGCTGAGAAGTATTATTTATATTTAACTTTGCTTTGACTTAAATTGTTTTTTTTTACTAACAAAAATTTGTTATTTTGTCATATATTGGTAAGTACTTTTTTTATGGTGTAAAGATAGCATAGATGAAATGCTATTTAATTAAATACGACTAGACTTTTTTATAAGTATCCTAATTCCCGGTACATATTTTGTACCACTGTCCAAATAGAGATTTTCTGTTTTATGTAATATTATTGTTATTTTTTTTTTTAGATAAAAATGGACAAACCATTTAGTGACTTGCCTATTACGCTAAAAAACATGACTGAGGCTGAATTAATGGACAATCTCTATTTGGACGATGATGACGAAATTGAAAATTTTGAAGTGGAGAGTATCCCATCCGATAGCAATTCTCTAGTCCAGGACGATGTAAGTTTCGACGATTTCAATGGTGATATTAATATCATAGATCCGGTTCCTAATTCTTCTCCGACTCGGGTGAAAATTTAGAAGAAGACACAATTACACTAAAATAATTACAGTCTCGTTTATTCAAAATTATAATAAGCATGGATGAATCCTTCTATTGTTAACGCTTTTATTATATACAAGGAACTTAATCTTGAAAAGATGACAATGAAGGACTTTAGATTAGCCTTCGATGAATATCTTATATCTGCACCTAATATATAAAAAACCGTTGTTGCGATGTAAATAGCCCTATTATTACTATGAAAAAACACAAGCCATGCGTCCCTACAACAACAAGACTTGCAGAAGCTAGTCATCAGCCTACATACTCCACTAGAAGACAATGTGCTCTGTGTAGTACTAAAGATAATCAAGTACGTACAAACTAGTTTTGTTCTACGTGTCGTGTACCTTTGTGTATGGGAAAACAAAAATATTGTTTCCAAGAATATCATACGCGTTAATGTGTACACACCACCATTTTTTTCGAAAAATGATGTTATTTTTTGTAAAATTTATATTAGGATGTATTAAAGTAACTTTAAGAAATATAAATAATTCAAAAAATGTACGCATTTTAATTTTTAATTTGTCTGCCCACATAAGGCTTTTTTTATCCGAAAACGTCTGTCCCTCAAAGAGTTAAAAGATGATGTTATCGCTGCCAAACTAACCTCTTGAAATATTAGAACATTTTCACAAACACTTCGTGCATTGCCATTCCCTCGCCTGGGAGCAAAACCAACCGAAACCAACTCAAAGGTGATAAAAAATCCTCCCTTTTCAAATCCAGCTTTATTGTCCAGAATACATTACATACATAATGTTCACATGGGAAATTTTAAAAATAGATTTAAAACAACTACGCTAAATGTAATTTAAAAATAAATACAATCTAAGATCACTACAATGCTAAAAAAACTAAAAATTAAATTTAAAATATTCCTCTGTGCTCTAAAAGCAACTGTCCAATGGAAATTTGTTTATTAGATTATTAAACTGACAAACCGCAACCTTTTCCAAGCTGATGGCAACTTATTGAAGGATTTTTCTCTGATATATTCTTGTCTACTTCGACACTTTCCCAGCCTACAATTGACAGCAACATACTCTGCCCTATGTATGGTATTATGACTGTGTGCATCACAGTACGCCTGCAAGACATCCCGTTGTTTTATGTGCAACAGACGCTTCAGGGAAAGATGAGAATCCTCA
Organism: Pissodes strobi; assembly: GCA_016904865.1. NCBI lineage: Eukaryota > Metazoa > Arthropoda > Insecta > Coleoptera > Curculionidae > Pissodes > Pissodes strobi. The sequence continues at coordinate 321,117 of MU181971.1, forward strand.
TGTCAGCAAAGGCACTTCTGCAGTCCCGTCTATACCCAAATCCAGGCACTATTCTAAGAGCTTGATACTGCAACCCAAACACGCTACAAGAATGCACCAATTTCATAAGCCATAATACTGCGGAACAATGCATAAGGCCGCCCTCATCACCCTCATGACACACACTGATACAAATTAAGCAAAATAAACACACGGCTTGACTGACGCTACTGTATTAATTAATCTTTTGTTTTTTTGTTATCTAAGTGTAAAAGTCAATTTAGTGTTTCGACTTGGTCAAGCATCAATCTTTTGGTCACAAACGATTCCTCCAACGACATTCGAGCCTGATACAATCTCTGAGTGACTATTTGCTCTGCTATTCCTGTTGTACAATAAGCATGAACTTTCCCCACCATTAACCCAAAGGTAAGTCACTTATAATTATTAAAAATGAAATCAGTCCTAAGATGGATTCCTCTGGAACACCAATGCCAATTATTCTTGTTGATACTGATCGCTCTCCATTTGCACTCACAATCTGGTATCATTCCTGTAGATACGAATCCAATAACCTTTCACTTCTCTCACTAAAATTATAGAATGTAAGCTCTTTAGTAAGAGACTGTGCGTTAAGCAAGCAAAAGCCTGCTAAGATCTCACAAAATAAAGCAGAATAAAGCTGGTCCTCAAAAATACATACATAACAAACAGAATACAATTCGTAAATCAATCTATTAATTTATAAAGTTGCCAATAAAACTCTTACTTCCTTCTTTGCACCAATCTGTGACATGGATGCGCATAGATGGTTAGCTTTACTGCTTAACCAAACGCAGCTGGATCAAATCGTAGAGTAAATTGCATCTTTGCCGCAAATTGGTGTCAACTTATTTTTCATTTTTCTTGTTGGCTTTTTTCAGTTTAAATGTGCTTCAGCCCTATCCCCTTTCAGTGAAAAACAGAAAATTTGCAAAATCGAATGAAGCAACAACACTGGTGAGTGAACCCAGGTCGCCACCTAAATAAGATGTTATTGAATAAGGAGAATAATTACCTGGTAGTATTTCTGCACATGTCCTTGAGAATCCTTCGAATCCTTGACAGAATGTTCAACACAGTCGCTAACTTCCTCGAATTGGAAATCACAATCCTCCCATTTACATTCATAGATCTAAAGAATTAATTTCAGTTAAATAATAAACATACTCATATGTTGTGGTAATGTAAACAAAATAAATTGATCAAAAGTTTCAACAATAATTGCAACAAAATATCCAAACTATAACAAAATTATAGGTTGTTCAAGTATGATTATCCAACTTAGTAGAAGTGGGCAAATTAACGCTGTGTACTCATTTTCATATCTACGTAGTCATTTTGGGGGTAAGTCCCAAATTACATTTCTCCCTGTTTCCAAAATGATTCGATATAGCTTCAACATCAATTTCATTATAAATATTAAATTTTTTATAAAAAAAATATCTGGAAATGTCTGCAACTGTCACTTATTATTGATTGAGATGCCATAATGATAACCATAAGAAGGTTTAGCTAGGTTAGTTGGGTAATACTTGAGCCCAATTAAGAAAGTACAAACTTATTTTCAACCCAAGGACCACTTAAAATATATTAGAAACAACAGAGTAACTGAGATTTTTAGTAAAAAAAATTGACATTAGTTATTTTATCCATTTCCCACTTTTAAGTTGTGCATGTACAACTTAAAAGTGGGATATGGATAAAAAACAAGCCAATGGTTAATGAAGGCGCCAAGCATATAAATGTATTTTATTTGAAAATTCAAAACGATAACCATATAATATAATTTCGGATCAAAACGATCATGATTAATTACCTGATTTTCGGGTGGTATTTGAGCAACCGGAGCAGGGCTAGGGCATTGCTCTTGCTCTACCAACAACTGAGCTTTAGTCTCTTCATTCAACTTGGAAGCTCGTTCCTCCCAAACTTGTTTCTCTGCCGTCGGCAGAGACTTCCACTCGGAACCGACGATGCGAGATATATCTCCAAATTTGGATTCTGGATTGTTCTGGACTACTTGTTTGCGGACCTCGCGGGAATACAAGATGTAGCCTGTGACCACTTTGTTTTTCGCCGACTTCTATTATCGAGGAAAATTGAGAAAACGGTGAAAGCAATTGATCAATAGCATAAAATATGGATTACTAAAAAATATCAGATCATAGATTTGATACAAGAACTGTGGCATACATTTTCAATGATTTAAAGGTCACGTGAACAAATGGGTATCTGGCCTATCATTTTATATTTGATTCATATAAATATATTAGAAAATACAAAGTAAAATTTACAAATCATATAACGCAGTTCTTAATGAATACGCCTAAGCAAGGAATATGTATTAGAGTTAGACAGTGCTTTTAAAATGTGTAAAGAACTGTTTTGGTAACTTTGTAGGGTTTTGATACATTCATGTAAAATTGTAAGGATTGTATATGGTAGGCGGTAAAACTTGAATTGGTAAAAGAACTGTTAAATCGACCTACTTTCGAGACTTCAGTGAATCAGTGACAAATAATCCGCCTTTCGACTTTGGAACGTAATTTTCCTTATTTTCTTAATAATTGTCCGTTTCATGAAATATCCAGTTCGAGAACTGTAACCAGATAGAGGAACAACATTTTATTCCACTATATAGACAATTTTTTTGCCCAGTTCTTGAAATGGAAGTACTTTTTATCCACTTAATGTAATCCAAGTAATTGTCGAAATTAGCATTCTTCAGACCGATTTATACCATTTCTGTCAAGAAAAAAGTTTAAAACATATTTGCAAAACGTCAATAACTTTTTCTTGCTTTAGGACATGCCTTAGTTCTATTTGGTTGCGCACCCGGAGCGAGCGAACCGAGCGGAGGGCCAAGCGTGAAGTGAAATATTAGACGAGCGAAGCCCCGAACTATGGTATACGCGCGTAAGAGTTTGGGTAACCGCAACTAATATTATGCCCATTGAAACACCGGCTAACCAGAAATACCATTACACGAAGTGGGGCAAATTTTAAATATAAATAACAGCAAGTGGACAATTTTTATATCCAGATATGGTAATAGAAGACGGTTTAATTGAATCGATGAAAAGTATTTCCATTTCATGCAATGGACAAAAAATTTGTCCAAATAGCGGAATAATATATTATTCCTCTATCTGTATAATTCACGAACTGGATATCCATTTCATGAAACGGACAATTACATCAAGTGGGTGCGACATGTTGTTCACAAAAAAAATTTAATGGTTTATTTTATTTAAGACGCATATAGTAGTTATTTAAATTCATGTTTACTTTTTTTAATGTATGAATCACATCATGCATTAAGTTGCCATTAAAAGATGAAACTTAGTATGTTTACGTTCTTGAAAAGGGTAACTAAAAATTAAAGAAAAATGCGCTCTTTACTTCCCATGCTTTTTAAGAGTGACAGATCTATTTTTCCCAAACTCAGCTCTATTTAATTTTGACAAGATAGCCAAATAGTTAATATGTAAACGATTTGATGGCTAACTCAATTCAATATCGAATATAAGATTTAGTTGATAGTCTAAAAGATTCGAAACTGGTTAAATGATTACATTCCTATTTGACCAACTGGAGGCTAGGGTGTTTGTATGAGAAGTGGGGCAAAGAAAAATATTTTTCTCAGGAGGGACGTCTTCATCTGAGTATTTCTCAAGGTGTGTTAAGACCTTTATTGCTTATCCTTTATGTAAAAATATTTGCTTCGAAGATACTTAACAGAACTCTTAGTAAATTTTGCTGATGACATCAAGATTCTAGTCATCGGATCAACACTATCAAGACTTCTTGATAGTGTTGATCGCCTCAGGGTAACCCAAGAATATTTTACGAAAAACAGGGAA
>MU181971.1:325010-387507 GCA_016904865.1 Pissodes strobi
CTTTATGTAAAAATATTTGCTTCGAAGATATTTAACAGAACTCTTTGTCAATTTTGCTGATGACATGGACATTCTAGTCATCAGATCAACACTATCAAGACTTCTTGATAGTGTTGATCGCCTCAGGGTAACCCAAGAATATTTTATGAAAAACAGGGAAATGAATAACAAATTACTTTATGTTTTCACCCAAAACAATGAATTAGTGACATTAATACATAAAAATCTGAACTTGATAGAACAGGTCTAGTATCCCATGTTCACAGGGGCTCAGTTCTTCGGCCCTTGCTGTTTTTACTTTATATAAACGCCCTCCTTGATCAATATAAGTGGATTTTCCACCATGTTCGCTGATGATATCACGATTCTAAGGCGTCATAAAGATCATGACCCTGTGTGGTATGTACAATCAATACATATCCACAAACGATCAAGGGGTGGTGCAATTTTAATTGCCTGACATTCAACGTGTCAAAGACAAATATCGCGAGTTTTAGATTTTCTGTGGCTGACGTCCCGATAGATAACTGACCTATAGATAGATAGAGGCCGAGTCTTTTAAATTCTTGGATCTACCTATTGATGCCGAGTTAAAATTTAAGACCCATATACTTGATGTCTTCAAGAGGCTATCATCAGGATGTTATGCAAAGAGGATAATATGTAATGAGCTTAATCAATGTTTAGCAATAAACGCGTACTTTACATTTATCGGAGTCATATCTAAGATATGTTTTTGGGGATCTTGTTCTCATATGCTCCTCAGACCCCGCTCTCTTGTAGAAAACGTCGTTGAGGTACTTGTATCAAGCTAGACCTAGAGATTCCTGGAGGTCCCTCTTTGTGAATCGGAAAATACTAACAATGCTTGTATTTTTACTAATGTTTATTATAATTTAAAAAAATTTGTATGTATTGTATGGTGTTATTTTAAGATTGTTTTTAATTAAACTGTCTAACATATGAATAAATTATTACTATAGCAATATATAAAATATAAGAAATTAGTTATAGGCACCATGAAAAAAATGCTAATTTAAGAGTGTTTGTTACTAAGTAGAACATCTAAATAAACATAAATATTCATGACTACGCTATTCGCTCAATAAGGTTATGAAAGAGAATCTTAAAAAATATTTTTATAAATATATGAAGTTTCAAAATCTCAAGCGTTCAAGGAAATTATTGGTAAATATTGATTCCTTAGCCCAACATAAACAATTTAATAGATATAAAAAGATTTACTATTTATATTATAGGATGTATCTAATATAATCTATAAAAAATACGGAACCTTGGACACATTTTATATATATAATAGGATAATGAAACAAATATCACCTAACTTGGTCATTCTGATCCAAATGGTGTGATAGTCATATTTAGCTTGTGTTAACACTCATGGAATAATTAAAATAAAAGAACAATAGCTTTGAAACATTCCATATCACCATGCGTCTAATTTACATGTGCGAAAGAAAACACAACATATAGTGGAACATTAATACAACACATTTACATCTCACACAACAAAGCCGTTGAAAAAATAAATTAAAAAATGTATTTTAAAAATTCCCCCACTAAACGGCTGAAACAAAACAACATGAAACTTATAGCTACTTTATGAAATATTTACTGCTAGATATTAAAAAATAATGAAAAACGTGTGAAATACTTTCTTTTTCTTCAATGTAGTTTAGGTTTTTATTTGGGGCTTATCTATTTTATACCCTTCATTCTTATGAATTTTAAAATTTAACCACTGGGCAGCAATAAACATTGAAACCAGAGGAAACTGTATCAATTTAAATAAAACTTAAGTATCACAATCGTAATCTCCCGTAATCACTTTCTTAATTTGCTTCAAGGGAACATGTAGCTTACTTTTCGTAATTTAATAAACAGCTTTTGGATTAAGCTAATTGTCTATTTTTATGAAAACATTAAAAATTATTAAATTTATCGTATAAGTATAATATACAAAAAAAATCGACTCACATAAGAATTTGTTTATTAACTCTTAAAATATCTTTCATTGTAATAAAATTATTTAATTTGAGATATTTCAACTAAATATTTCAAAAACAGAGAAAATAAGGAGCATATAAATACAGGTTATAACATATCTAAAATATGTGGCACAGCAATGAAGAAATTTGAAATTCTTCATTAAGGCAGTCACACATGTAACAAGTATATTTGCACCTAAGGCTTGCACAAGTATGTATGTATATCTATCGTGTGTCTGTATGTATTTTCAATATGCATAATTGCACAAATGTTTTTGTCTAAGTATACAAGAGTGTATACACGACCACACAACTTCCCTCACTCGCATACTGTTTTTGTTGTATATGTGTGCCTAAGTCTTCGTAAAGTCCTCCCTACCTGTTGCAAGAAATCTCAAAGTTGCTGTCAATATTTCGTGTGGTGATATGGCTGGTCGCATAATAGTATGTTTCGTTTAAATAAATTGGCTAATCAACAACAGAAGCCTTAAATAGGTTTCTTCATCCTTTAAATTTTCAATTCTTTTAACAATTTTCTATGTGAATATTTTCTTGATCCCTCAACAATCTTTACACCATACAGAATAATATTTTGTACTTTTTACCCATTTCTGCACATAATAACAAACAAACTACGGCCAAAACATCGTCTGCGGAAGCGATGATACACCCAACCACATGATAGAATTATTGTGAAGCATGACTGCCTTTGTCGGCCGTTGGATATCGCAACAAGCGTACTTGCGCTGTCCGTAGTTACATGTGTGGCTGCCTTTATAATTTGTTTGATAAAAATGTAGTTTTAAAATGTTCTCATCAATTAATTTTTAATATTTTTTTAAGTCAAGCTCCTCCAAACTGTAAAAACACACTAGCTGACAGCTTCACAATCGATACATATTTTTAATTAACATTTTCATAAGCTTACATTTTTGGTGAATTTCACATTGAAATTATACAGCATTGTTAATTCAATGGTGTTCAACATTTGTTTTTAGTTATTAATTTTTTTAAACATGTTTTCATATGAGCCCTAAAAAATTGGTATTTTCAAAGAGTACTGCCACACTTAAATAGCACGGAGATGTATTCAAGGTGTTTTTATTTCATATTTATAGATTTACCCCTTCTGTAAATAGTGTTATGAACTGAGAATTTTTTTCTGCGATTACGTGGTCTCACGTATATATAAGGCAATGAGATAGATAAATATAATTTGAAATTGAACATACAAATGCCGGCTAAAGTTCTAATCAAAAATACTTTGGTGATAAATTGCCACTTATAAACACTCTAGAAATGAAGATTAAAAAAAGACGATAAGTTGAATTCAAAAAAACAGAAAAATAAATATATCAAGTTTGAATTCTTTATAGGTCAAATGCAACTCAAATTAAAGCATATATGACAAAAATTTTCAATGAATGTACATATTATTATGTTTCTTTCAGTCTGCTATAAGTTTTAAAGTTGTGCAATATGATAATTATTTTTAGGCAAAAAGTCATTGTAGAAACCACTAACTTGTACTTTTGTATTTTTATACAAATAAATTATTTTGCAAACATTTTAGCCACTATAAATTCAGAAGAGTGGGAGAATTCCTAAAACTTTCTTACCTTCTTACTAGTGCTAGGGGCCGGCGTAGCAGGAGCAGAACTACTAGTATTAGTTACAACCCCGGGGGTCATAAGGATACTGTTAACCGCGGCGGGGATTTCCCCAGACCCCACCGAGGGGGGCCCACCATCTAGTGAGTCTTCCATCACAATATCGATGTCCGCCAACTTAGTTAGGGTAGGCGAGGCCTCCTAGAAAGGGTGTTTTATATTGTAGGGCCCCAAAATAGCAAGGAATAGATTTTCGCCTTATTTTTATATATAAATCATTGACTCTTTTAAATGTATACTCATTAGGTTAGGGACATTGCTTTATAGAGAGCAGCTAAAAACATTAATCATACATTTTCATGAAAAAAAAAACTTAGTGATGTATAAAAGGGAACCCATGATCTACGAGTCTTCTATTATGATATCGACGTCGGCTAACTAAGTTAGAGTAGGCTAGGCGACCTCACCTAGAAATGTTTCTTTTGCATGGAATATTGCAGTAAATACATAAAGTTTGTTCAATACAGGTTCAATGTTACGTCACAATGATGGCACCAGAAAATCCTATAAGAATGTGCTTGGTGTCATGATCACGTAATAATGATCCAAAGAGCATTTGATTAATTTAAAAATATTTGAGTGAAAAACAAGGGAAACTAGAAAAATTATCTACCAAATCATTCCGCATGGCTTACAATGATTAACAGGCAATTAGGCAGACCTAAAATATATGAAGATGATTTAGCACAAGGAAGTTACTTTACACACAGCATCCTCCTGTTCCCAGTCTTTGGGGTGTATTTTCATCGTGTATACTTCAAAGTTCCAATTTAATTTCCTATACGTTTCAATTCAATTTCAATTTCAAACACGCTTTATTGTTGTAAAAGAACAAGTTCTTATTAACAAAGCCAACTTAAAAACTAAAATGTAAAAAAGCGTATATCAAAGTAGCTTACAAACTAAATATAAAAAATTTCGCTATCAAGAGTATACTAAGAGGAACGAACAATGATAAAATAAAAATAAGGGACAAGAAAAAAAAATAAATAAAATACAACAAACAAATAATCTGGGTCATACATCAAAATGAAAAACAAAAAAAAAACGTTTACTACAATTTAAAATCCTATAACATACCATTAATCGCACTCCAATAAAACAGATAAGGTTAAGACCAGTCGTCATTGTAAAATTCTTGCAAGCTATAATATGCTTTATGTCTTAATAATAAAGATACAGATCTTTTAAAACTTATCTGTGTTGGACGTTGCTTCACGTCAACGGGCAAGTGGTTGTAAATTTTTAGGCTTTCATAGATAAGGGAGTTCTTGGTTAGTGCGCTCTTCGGAATCGGTAAAGGGAGATTGTTCGTTTGCCGAGTATTATAATTGTTAGAATTAGTTGTAGCATGAATTGCCTTTCTTTTATTTACCAAAGACACGGTTTCCAAAATAAAAATGCAAGGAAGTGTTAAAATTCCGTGCTCCCTGAACAAGGGCCTACAGGACTCTCGCGGCTTCACCCCGAAAATATAGCGTACCGCCCTCTTCTGTAAAATGAACGCTGAGTTAAACAACATCCGGCTACAAAAACCCCAGAAGGCAATGCCATACCTTAAGTGACTCTCAACCAGAGAAAAATAGACTGTTCTAGCCATTGCACGGCCCAACTCATTGGACACAATCCTGACGGCGTAACATCCTCTAGCTAGTTTGCTGTTCAGGGCCTCGATATGACCTTGAAACCTCAAGTTATCGTCAATCAGAATGCCGAGAAATCTGTTTACCTGCCTTCTTACCAACTCAACACCATCCAGAGATAGACCATTACAGCCACACTTAAAAGTAAGGACACTAGTCTTGTTTATGTTAAGACACAGCAGATTTGAGTCACACCACTCTCTAACCCTTCCAAGATCTTCGGAGACCATGTCCATCAATACATCTTGCTGTTTATGAGACCATAAGATAGTAGTGTCGCCGGCAAATATGCTGAACCTTCCTCTGATATCGATTGAAGCCAGGTCGTTTATGTAGAGCAGGAAAAGAATCGGTCCGAGCACCGATCCCTGGGGCACCCCGTGTTTAATATCACAAATTCCCGACACTCCAGCAGCCGACCTCACGAGTTGCTTCCTGTTTTCAAGGAAGGACTTAAACCACTGTAGTGCGACCCCCCTAAATCCATAACTATGAAGCTTCCCCAGCAGTATTCTGTGATTTACGCAGTCAAAAGCCTTGGAAAAATCACAGAATACCGCTGCGGCAACATCTCCGTCATTTAGGTTCTCATACAAACCCTCCAAAAAGGAAAACACTGCATCCTGCGTCCCTAAACCCTCTTGAAACCCAAACTGGAACTTACTTAAAATTTTGTGATTTTTCAAAAAACATACCATTCTCTTCTTAACAATGGTCTCCACAACCTTTGATAAAGATGGCAAGAGTGATATTGGCCGAAAGTTTGCAAAATCACTCTGCTCGCCTCCCTTGAACAGCGGATTCACAACTGCTATCTTTAGACAAGATGGAAATGTTCCAGAATCAAATGATGCATTCACCGAACAAACAAGGGAATCGAGTGCCCGATCCGGGAGAGCCTCCAGAACCCTAACAGACATCTGATCAATCCCCGATGCCCTCTTATTTTTTATTGTGTAAAGAATACATTTTAATTCATCCCGGTCGGTGTGTGACAAGTAAAAGGAATCTCTAATATTATTTTCAATGTATGATAGAGGATCAACATGAGATACCAAATTTTTTGTTAGTTTTTCCGCAACTGTACAGTAAAAATGGTTAAGTAAATTTTCATCGAACTCAATTTGATGTGTGCCGACTGAGTTACCTCTGAGATCGTTTACAATTTTCCAAGTTTCTCTAACCTTATTATGAGATCTGTCAATTTTGTTCCTATAGTGTTTTTGTTTAGCGATTTTTATTGTTTGTCTGTAAATCCTTCTGTAATTATTGAAATAAGTGTGAAAATATATATTTGCAGTGTATTTTCTCAAAGTATGCAACACTCTTAAATTAATAGACGAAGTTTTAATGCCAGGAGTAATCCACGGCTTTTTAAATTTGTCTCTTATTTTGCGTAAAGGAAAACATGTGTTAAAAATATTAGAAACAAGTTCATTAAAGCATTGCAGACCGTGAGGAGAATCATGTACCACCAGCCAGTTTGCATGTTCGCTGCATTGCCGAAATTTATGGAAATTTTCCGAACTATAAATTCTACCCAATCTATATTTTCTTGTTCTCTTATCTCTTCTAAAGGATAAAGTAACCAAAACTGATTCATGGTCTGATAAGCCCGATGGAATTACAGAAACATCATTGTTTTGAGAAATAAAGTTCAAACAAAAATAGTCGATGATACTACTGGAATAAGGTGAAATACGGGTTGGTTGTTTAACAAGCATTGAAAGATCAAACGAGAGTAGCAAATGTTTTAAATTCTGGGTTTGGATGCAATCGGCCATATAATTAACATTAAAATCTCCACACAGAATAACTTTGGAATTGGCCGAAACCTCGGAGAGCAACACCTCCAGAGACCCCAAGAACTCCCCCACACCACCACCTGGGGGTCGATAAATACAGATCAGATGTACATTAAAAATCCTACTATAAACAATAGAAAATTCAAACCTGCCCTCAGTTAAAAGGTGATCATATTTACTGACATTAATTAAAGAAAAGGATTCCAAAAATTTATTATTTATCAAAATCATTGTGCCTCCGTGACCCCTTTCCTTTCTAGAATAGGAACTGACAACGGAGTAATTGGGAATATAGCAAGGTTCTTCTGGCTTAAGCCAATGTTCAGTCAGCAACAAAATATCAGGCGAGCCGAGAGTCTCTACAAAAATAGTAAATTCGTCTTTTTTATTTCGTATACACTGTACGTTGAGAAGCAGAAGTGAAACACGACTACTGTCTTGTTTGTGTTTTAAGTTGTCTATAAAAAATGTATTGACTCTTCGCCTGATCTCTCATTACTGACAATTTCTGTATTAATGACACTATCACTTGAAGTGGCTGGTTCAGAATTAGAATAGTGCGGCCTGATATTGACATATCTAAGATTAGTAGTACTTTTAGAGTGAAAATTGTGAATACAGGCACTTATGATTCTACCCAATTTTAAAAGTCCCTTCCAATTTAAATAACAATTAGAATAATTAAAATCGCTATTCAAGAACATATTAGAAATGTCTAGGAAACGTATGGCAATGGCAAACATTTCCAACCTTTCCGAAACTGAGGCCAACCTTTGATTTACATTGAATATGCCATCAGAAAGTGTAGCATTAGTATTATTTACAAATGGTATATTGCAAATTACTAGATTTGTATTAAAGCACTTATTTGATAACAGTGTTATACCACTTACTCGTATATTATTGTCATTCAAACCCGCCAAAACAATTACATAATCATCAAGAGACAACTCACGAACATAACAGTCACAGGTATAAACTATGTCCTTAAATTTAGCACCTGGTTTACTTATTACCTGAATTTGATAATTACACAAATATTTAACTAACTGTTTGTAGAGTTTCTTTCCAAAATCATCAGTCAAAACAATAATTTTGTTTGATGTAATGACAGGGGTGCAGACGTCAATTGATGATGACCGTGAAGTTCCGGAAGTATGACGTTCTGGGTCCGAGAGAGAAACTGATGAGATACATCCATTTATATTGCGTACACTACCACTCTTTCCATTGAAGCTCTGTTTTTTCGTTATCGCAGCGTTTATTGAGTTCTTATTGTTCCCAGCTATTTTCTTGGTTTTCTTCCTTGGGCTTGGTGAAATTGTTACTTCAGACAGTTCCGACGTGTTTTTCTTAAATTCGTTCAGTTCCGTCTCTTTTAAAATAAGGTCATCCTGAAGATCTTGGAGTACATCTTTGAGGGATCTATTATCCGTCTCCAGGGCTCTGATAGAAGTAAGCATACATTCTTTTACAGCATTAAAGTCATGTATGTCTTTCTGGAGTTTAATCATATGCTCTTTATTACTTTCAAATTCCACTAACAATTCGTCATAGTTTTTCTTCAATTTGCTGAGTTTTCCATTTAGATTGTCTATAATTTTTTTTTGTTTAGCAAGATCTTCTGTGGATTCCTTTTCGGATTCGAACACACTGTCCTCAAATTCTACAGTTCTGCGGCGTAGACGTAAAATTGTATCCTCCTGAACTTTAAGAGTAGTGTTTAATTCACTAATTTTATTTTTTAAAGAAGTAATTTTAATTTCCTCCTTTTCATATTTTATTAATAAGAATAAATTTCTAAAATTTAATTCTCCATACACAACTTCTCAGTATTTCGATTTACCGTTGCATATATCTGTTTCGAATTTGGTATGGCGATCAAAGATGCTCCATCTTTAATACCATAACCATAGAAAAGCACCTAAGGTAAACAATTATCAAACATCACCTTGGTTTATAGTTTCTGCACTGATATAGATGAACTTTTCTTGTTGCAACAACACAATGATACTGACTAAAATTAGTTTTCTTAGTGGGGACAGAATGTTTCGAGTTATTTTGTTGTTTATGTTTCGATAAATAAGTTATGGCAACCAGCAACAAAATATTTATCTTTGCTGTGAACAGGAACATGAACTCAACCCGGTGCTATTCATTACAGATTTCAAGTAGCATAAAAAGAAAATATTGAAGAGAAGTCCCCCTCGAGGGCATCTTATTTAAAAAATTATTTTCAAACAATCATTATATCATTAACATTAAAAAATTGTTGTTTCGCTACAATCTGGCCATTTTCATATAGTATTAGCATGTTTATAAATCTATATTTAACAAATCAAAGTCTTCAAATGAAGCGAAGAGGCAATGCTTCAGTTAATGAGATAATCTTCCATTTTCAACATATCCTTGAACAAAGGCCACAAAAAATATATCAGTCTTAACAAATCATTTGTATCTGCTTTATTCTCAGACCACTAAGGACACTTTTTTAATTATTTGTAGATAATTGTGCTTAATCACACTCATGCTCATTGCTTCTTCTTTGACAAGCTGGATTGAAATGAAGGACACTTCAAACTCAAACAAGATCTAAACTTCAAAAGGTTATTTCATTCCGATAAATTTAGCTCGAATATGGTTCTTGATCATTTTTTAAGCCAGTTAAATCTTTATCAGGATCCAAAGCAGTTTTGATCAGGTCAACCTTCAAATACTTTTGACCTAAACATTTTACCCTTGCTATTGTCATTTTAAGCTATCTTACAGTGACAGGACCTATGTTAATAGGTTTGCTAGACTATTTCCCCACAATTTATGATACTCATTCTGAAATACTATGCTGTCTATCTGGAACTTTTAAGTTTAAAGGTATCTTTAAAATGTTTCTAATGCTTTTTACTTGACAGCATTTTCAATTCCATCTGTTATTTATGACAACAGTCAATCTTCTTTGTCGTTTAAAAATAATTTATTTACCTACAATTTGTATATAATAATAATTATGATTGAATATACACCATAATATTGAGTGCCAATAATCAAGCACACAACATCCAGCCTAGATACCATTAAAAAGCTCTGCATTAAACTTACAGACCAACAATACTTTAGGTTTGGATAGATTAGGTAGATATTTTTTCATACCCCTTACATCTTCACTCTTTAGAGTAGTTAAAAATAATAACAAATATAATCATAAATCATCATAATCATTGAACATTTTCTTTGTAGGTAACAAAAGTTTTGATTTTTTTCCATTTGGATATCTTGAAAGAAAAATGATGAACTACAGAATGAATAACCATTGTCATGGAACAACTTTTAGAAAGTAGGTAGGTTTATTAGATAAAATTACAGTTAAGAACTGTATTTTGTTCAACACATTTTTTTGGATACCTGTTAACATCTTAAATGCATTTCGAGTCTAAACATCAAACATTCTAAATATTAATGATTTTTTGGGAAGATTAGACCCTAGACACCCAAATTTATGACGCACTTGAGATAAAAATATATTTTATATGTAGGTATATACAGCTTTCATAAAGCCAACGCCTTTACAATGCGCATTTATAGATTGCTATCCTATATAGAATAGAAAATATATTCGTTAACCCAAAAATATCCTTACAAGGTAATTTTTCCCACATTTTTACAAGACGGTACACATATTTGATATAAATAGCCAGAAATCGGAAATATAATCCATATAATTAAATTTAGAAAGCTCAGATTTCGCCCAAAATCGACTGCCTTCGGAGGCAAACATTCTAGAGATTATACTCACCGGGATGCTGAAAAACGTACTATCCATAGTATTATCCATTTCGAAGTAATTTGCACGAAAACCACACTTCACATTTTCCAAAAAAAAGAGCTTTTTTGAAACTTATTTCCACGAAAAATGGAAAAATACTACAAGAAGCCTGTGCGATGCTTTACCTGATTGAATATTTTGACAGGTGGAAGGGGGAAATGACAGATGTCAGACAACATGGCGGCGCCACACGGTTTCTGGCGTAGAAACTTTAAAAATTAGAGATCCAAAATGGACAAAATATTTTTGAATTAGACAACTTAATATAGCCTTTGTTTCTTATAAAGACAATGATATAGCCAAAGATCGAGATAAATGCTATCATTTATTATTCCAATTTATAACTAAAAAAAATAAAAATATTCCCGAATTTTTAATACATCGATATCAGGGATTTACGAAATCTTCGACTTCGAAGAAAGAAATACCAATTATCTGAAATAAGGCGGGGTATTTGAAAATATAAGACTCACGTAGATCGATGGGCCCACTTCATTACAAGCTGCTTTATTTTTAGTGTTAAGATACAATCTGGAATTAATCAATATTCAATGATGTGTCAATGGAAATTAAATTCACATAACACAACTCTTTGTAATCAGGTAGTAGATATAAACTTGAAAAAGTTGTTAGTAAGTACATATATTATTACATTTAATAGAAAGGAAAAAGTGAGTGCCCTAATGAGAGTAAGTAATAATGCTTAAATGCTTTCCATTTATTAAATCTGTTTTAAAATTTGGATGATATTGTAATAGTATATTATGACATAAGTGTATAAGAGGGCCTTTAAAGCACGCGCGACATATTTCAAAACACGACGCGCAGCGAAGTGTTTTGTAAGTCGCAAGGGCTTTAAAGGCCTCTTATACACGTATATCATACGCCTATTTTTTTATTACGAATGCATCATATTCTAAAAAATGCTCTACTTTTTTGAGTTACATAGTTACTATTTAGAATAAAGCCATGTTGTTTTTAAATGTGTTCCTTAATTTTGACATATAGTAATTTAAACGGCAGGTAAATATCTAGGCACATATATGCTGTGATCTAGGTAAAAAAGGTAGATCAAATGTTTCTATCGCAACCTTTAAAAAAGTAGGCGCATCATAAACATAATTTTATGCACACTGCAGCGTGCGATAATCATTGCTTATGATGCATGCATAATAAAAAAAGTGTTTTATGTTCCTGGTTTGGATATTGCATTATACCAAACTATAACTTAGTATGTAAATTTATAGATAAAAAAAACATTAGTAATATATGAAAAAAGATCCGTTAATCCGTAATTTCCCTCATGTGTATTGTATAATTTCCATTTATATGAGTTTACCAATTATTATATAGCATTAATCTACAAAATTAAAAAAAAATATGTAAACGCTAATGCTTTGTTTTTTCTGCTACGAGCTAACCTGCCAACCCATTAAGGCCAATGCTAATGTTTAACTGTCTGAATCTGAACCACCAATACTCATTATTACAAAAATTGGCAAGTATATAGGTGCACATACCCAGAAGTATGGAATGCCGTTCTAGTTTTTAAAGAATTTATTTTTTGGTAAGATATTAATCATAAAATGTATAAATGAGGCAATCTAGATTTATATCCATTTTTTTTTTTTCATTATATTTATTGGGAGTTTTTAGGAATTTTAGAGATATCAACTTTCATTGTTATCTATTTCCATAAATACCAATTCGCTTAATATACCTAGTTAGAGGATATTTTGTTCCCTTTTAACATGTTACTGAGATGACTGAAATTTAAAAATTGATGACATTATGGATAGATTAATAATAGAATTGTTTACCAGCATGAAAAATACAATTCAATAAAATATATAAAAGTGGGTATCGAAAAAAAAAAATTATACAATTATTATGGAAACTGAATCGCCAGAATAAGGAAATAAACGCCAAACATATAAAAACCACTTTTTATTAAAAATTTACCTATTAAATCCAGAGCATTGATTTTTGTAGGAGTGGATAAGCAATAAATAGACCAAACATGGCAAATTTACGACCGCGAAATGTAAATAAAGAGATTCACATTTCACCCTGCGCATTAGAAAAGTAGTGGGCGCCAGCTGTTGCTCTGTGAAGGTCAATATGCAGCCCGGACTCCAAAGTTTAAAATCGTATTATAAGCATTATCAAAGATGATATGATCATTACATATAATAAAGTAATAGAGGTCGAAAAGTCTACATATGAAACAAATTTTAAAAAATCTATACCCAGTCGACTATTGATGATCTACAGATAAAAATCTGGGCGACATGTACCTCGGGATCCTGAAGGGCGACAATAGACGGAGGGGTCACTGGGACGTAGCGCGATGCGCGGAGTCCCATTGACCCCGCAGGGCGACGCCACGCGACTTGTGTAGTAAATAGTACGTTCCACCCAACGTTCGGGCAGGAGAACGTCTGCCGGGTCCGCTATTGTATATAAACAATTTTTAAGTGAATACTCCTTTGGTTTCAAAGATATTCCAATTTGGATTCATGAATGATTTTTCAAGGCCGCGTCACGACACGGTTTATAATATTTTCGTCTCGCAAGAGAGATAACGTATATAGTCCTCTCATACCTCTGATGATACATTTGTGCAATCTGTGGTATACCTACACTTATACTAAAGTATAAGTCTGTAACGTAAATAAATGAAACTAACCCAAAGTTGATTGGATGACTAACCAAATACATTAACATTGATAGCTTATCGGAACTGGTTCAAATGACTAAAATAAGTTGAGACGAAGCGAAACTAACCGAAGTAGATGAAGTGAAGTGAATCTTCTCTATCGATACAGATATATTCACTTCTATCACGTGTACTGCGCCACACGCGACTTTTTTCATAATTATACTTAATATTTCGTTGTAGCTAGTGCTTGTTTGTTAAAGGGATAACATTACGATATTAGGGATTTTAATTCTTGGATTATGATAATTAGAATAGAAATATTTATTTGAGATTATTTAAAATTACCAGTATGACACAAGGGCGACTAATTAAATTGATTTCATCAATCAATGGGGAATTATCGTGGAGTAATTACGATTAACAGATCTAAAATGTAAAATTTTGCTCCCTCTGATCTAATTTTATCATATTTTCTTAAAACCTGTTTGCATAACTACAATGTTTTAAAGGGTAGTGGGTAGTAGACAATCAAATTCAAAATAGAGCAGTTCATAACCACTATGCACCCAAAGTATTAAATAAAAAGCAATAAGTAATACAGAAATAATTCACTGGCCTGAGAACAAAATGACGACTGATAATTATCAGTCAACGGTTTGGACAATTTATTTCTATTTAATTCCCCTTTTAATTCCTCTGTCCGTCTCTCCGCCAAACTGAAAAATCTTATTTCTATTCTTGTTCCTGTATAAGAATTTTCCAAAAAAGGATGTTCAAATATATGATCCGCATCGTCTAATACAATTTTTTTTTGTTCTTGCCTCGTTAGGTTGGTAACGAAGGCCTCAAAAAATGCTTTCCGTTTAACATTTTATTTTCATTTAAGCTGGCAACGTATATGTACTTTTTTTCAAGGAAAATACAAATTCAAATCAAGTTCGCAGAAGAACGCAGCGGATCTCCTTTAAAGTACAACACAAAACGCCGTCAAACCCTAAGCACCAATAATAATAACATATTGATTTGTAATAACACGACTATCATCATCGAACAATGCAATATGCAGCGAAAAAAAAAGTCGCGAGTAGCACAGTACACGTGATAGAAGTGAATACTTCTTTATCGAGACTCCAGTCTCAACTTATTTTACTTATTTGAGCCGGTTCCGATAAGTTATAATACATTTTAATAGATTTGGTTAGTTTTGGTGAGTCTGATCAAGTATCGCTTAGTTTCACTAACGCCAAGTCCTAGGTGAGCGATTTACAGGCGACGCGAACGCGAAGCGTTGGCGATGCCGTACGAAAAGTTAATATAGTCGCACGGCATCGCCACTGATTCGCGTTAGGGTTCGCTGCAAATCGCTCACGTAGGACCGGGCGTTAGTCTCAACTTATTTTACTTATTTGAGCCGGTTCCGATACGTTACAGTCACTTTTAATAGATTTGGTTAGTCGCCTAATCAACTTTCGGTTAGTTTTACTTGGTATCAACTTATTTTAGTCATTTGAGCCGGTTCCGATACGTTATAATCAATTTTATTAGATTTGGTTAGTCGTCTAATCAACTTTCAGTTAGTTCCCCTTAGTATCATCTTATTTTACCTATATGAGCCGGTTTCGATACGCTATAATCAATTTTAATAGATTTGGTTAGTTTTGGTTAGTCGTCTTATCAACTTTCGCTTAGTTTCACTTAGTCTCAACTTACTTTACTTATTTGAGCCGGTTCCGATACGTTACAGTCAATTTTAATAGATTTGATTAGTCGCCTAATCAACTTTCGGTTCGTGTTACTTGGTATCAACTTATTTTAGTGAGTTGAGTCGGTTCCGATACGTTATAATCAATTTTAATAGATTTGGTTAGTTTGGGTTAATCAACTTTCAGTTAGTTTCACTTAGTATCAACTCATTTTACCTATTTCAGCCGGTTTCGATACGCTATAATCAATTTTAATAGATTTGTTTAGTTTTGGTTAGTCGTCGAATGAACTTTCGGTTAGTTTCACTTAGTCTCAATTTATTTTAGTCATTTGAACCGGTTCCGATACGTTATAATCAATTTTAATATATTTCGTTACATTTGATTAGTCGTCCAATCAACAGTCGAGTCGGTTAGTTTCACCAAAGTTTACTAAATAAAATATAAGTTCCCTCACTCTCGAAGACCGGCTAGACCCCTCCCTCTCGTCCCGCTCGAGGGACCAGCCTCCGCCGATGCATACGCACACAGTTGTTCACGGTATTTGACGGTATAAAATACAAAATTTACAGAATATGCAGGTAACTGCACACACTTGTGATCTCAATGCATCCATGCAGTTCCGACAGTCAGTGAGGCAACTTATATTTATTCAGTAAACTTTGTTTTCACTTATTATCAACTTATTTTAGTCATTTGAACTGGTTACGATGCGTTATAATCAATTTTAATAGATTTGGTTAATTGTCCAATCAACTTTCGGTTAACATTGTAATTAATTTGTAAATGATTGCCTATGGCTCCACAAATGATTACACTTGTTTTGAATCAGTATAGAGCCTCTTCGGCTCTGGCTCCAGGATGGAAACAGCACAAGTGCTGTAATGAATTAGTGACCCTAATGAATTAGCTAAATATCCTCGACGTTTCGATAAGCAAGTCTGCTATCGTTATCAAGAATAAAAGAAAATAAAAATGAAAATGGTTAGCAAATACAAAAAAAAAACAGTAAAAAGACTTGCTTATCGAAACGTCGAGGATATCTAGCTATTTCATTAGGGTCACTAAACTAGCACTTGTGCTGTTTACATCCTGGAGCCAGAGCCGAAGAGGCTCTATACCAATTCAGAACAAGTGTAATCATTTGTGGAGGCAAAGGCAATCAATTACAAGGTAAACATGAATCCTCCACAACAATATAGAACATATCTACAACTTTCGGTTAGTTTCCCTTAGCCTCAACTTATTTTATTTATTTGAGCCGGTTCCAATACGTTATAATCCATTTTTAATAAACCGTGTCGTGGCGCTCACGAACATTTTCCGTGTTGTGACGCGGCCTTGAAAAATCACTCGCATGAAACCAAAGAAGTATTCACTTCAAAAACAATACACTAAAGCAAAAAGCATCAATCGCGGCCGTCGCCGTCGACTACAAAACGAAAACAGGTCAAAACCAAAAGCCAAGTACGGTTCTGATCAACATGCTGAGACGGAAAAAACAGCACAGTGTGCAGGACGAAACGAGAATTTCTTTGCGTACCTTGTTCTCTTTTGCGTCGATTTTAACATGCGTAGAAACCCGTTTTTTCGCCCATAGGTTGCCACTTTTGTATAGCACAACAGACGATTATTCCTTATCCACTCCTATAAATCAATGATTCACACCCATCAGCGTTAACTTAAGAAAGAATAATGACAGCATAAATTACGGAGATATTGGAGGGTAAAATATGGCGCAATTTTAAGAAAACTTGTAAGTCGGTGGACAAAGCTTCTACGTTTATGATATCCAAATATAAATATTTAGAGTATTGCTCTTCTCATAACGGCTACCTAACTGCATCAAAACAATAGATGCTCCGGTGAACATTTTTACTTCAGAAAACAGGGGTGTATCCTACATTCCCCACTGTAAAAACATACAATAACAAAATATCAATAAACCAGAAGATATTCGCAAATTCTCGAAGTTAAAAAAGAAGTCTACGAGAATATCGTTACATGGCCAACCACTTCATCTGATAGTCCTGACGAAAAAGGGTTCAGATAAAAGGAGTATTATGATGTTTTTGTTAAGACACTTTTGCAGAAGAGAAATGGTAGTTCAGGAAAAGCTTTTTGTTATGATTTTGATTTATTTTCCATTTAGAAAGGATAATTTATTTAATAAAAGTTTTTTTACATATTTCTGTGTTTGAGCCTATATTTTTTTCAAGAAAATTGGTAATTATGGAAATTCGAAATTACAATAATTACTAATAAATGAAATTACTATTCATAGAACTTCATAACAATTTAAATTGTTACCAAAGAAACGTATCTATCAAAAATTCTGGTAAAATTATAATAAGGGGTTCAAATGAGGTAGTGCATGCGTACCGCACGATGCCGTATCCAGCTAGCATCGCGTAGCCTCTCCTACCCAACTCCGACTCCTATCCGCCACGAGGAGAATCCCGGTAACCTGAGCAACCCCATGGAAGATTGGGCAACCAACCCCAGTGGGAAATGGGGTCAGGGCTAATAGGAGCGGGAGAAATGGCCCTCCGAACAAGCCCTTCCTGTAAAAAACACATCGTTACGAAAATTCATGGCATTAAAAGCCGGACGGAACTCACAACGACGACAACGAAAACGAAAAAGGATATTGGAACATGGAACACCGACACTCTGTAAAGAATCGGACGGCTTTAAGATCTCTGTTGTGCGCTTAGTAAATCTTGCGGCTTCACTAAATATGACTAGGTATAGCTAGCACATGTTCGACCATAAAAACATCCATAAGACAACATGGACCTCACCGGATGGCAGAACCAGCAACCAGATAGACCACGTAATAATTGATTCCAGACACAGGATCTGATTTCATGAACTGCAGAAGCTATAGAGGGGCTAATATTGACTGAGATCATTATCTTGTTATAAGTATATTCAAAGCGCGAATAGCGAATACAAAAAAGAAAACAAGCAATCCCTCCGCAAGTACAACGTATAAAAACTGAGCAACCCTACAATTAAAGAGTCCTACAACAGTAACTTAAATATCAGATTGGCGAACGTAAACGAGGCCGAGGTCACCCCCGCGCAAATAAAGAGGTATTGGACAAAAGTTAGCGAAGAGATACGAGTGATCGAAGAAGAAGAACTAGCCGAAGATCGTGGTAATCGTAAGAATTATTGGTTTGACGAGGAATGTGCAGAAGTTACAAGAAGGAAGAATGAGGCATATATTAAAATGCAAACCCGAAGGATAATGAGAACCGTCGAAGAATATTAGACAAACAGAAGGGAAGAAAAACATACTCATAAAACAAAAAAGAGAGAAGAGTTGAACCAAGAATTGAGAAATATAGAAACTCTCAACAGGGAACAGGAGTTCGGTAAATTCTATAGAAAAGTAAACATTACCAGAAAGAGCTTTAAACCAAGAACGACGCAGTGTAAAAATAGTAATCCAGATCTATTAAGCTCCAGAAGTGAGGTGCTGGGCCGCTGGGTGGAACACTTTAGCGTTCTACTGAACACAGATGAGGTGGAACCAATCACAGAACCACAAGAAGCCCAAAACGCAGAACACGGGACAGAAAATCAATGGAATGGAATGGAACGTAGATATACTATGTACTATCTACAAAAAAGGTGATATATTTGAGTGCTCAAACTATCGAGGAATCACGCTACTAACTGAATACGGCATACAAAGTATTCTCAGTAGTACTCTGCAATGGAATTCGATCCTACTCGGAAAAGGAAATAGAAAGATACCAAGGTGGATCCGTGGTGAGTCGACTATAAATCAAATATCGACACTCCAACAAATCCTAGAAAAAACACACGAATATGGCGTCGAGACCCACCATATCTTTGTCGACTTCAAGGCCGCCTATGATACTATAAATAGAAGGAAACTCCATGATGTTATGAGAGAACTTCAAATACCAAATCATCCCATAAAATCTCCAGAAGCACAAAGTGTAAACTCTACAAAACACTGATAAGACCGGTTTTAATGTACCGGCGCCGAAACATGGACACTGACCAAGAGTGACGATACCATCTTGGGGTGCTTTGAGAGGAAAGTACTAAGAAGAACTTACGGGGCCATTGAGGAAAAGGTACAACTTTGAGCTGTATAGGCTGTTTCAGGGTCCTGACATAGTCAAGGAAATAAAGTTGAGCCGGCTGCATTGGGTAGGACGTGTGATGAGGATGGAGGCAGTGACCGCGCCCGAAAGGTCTTACTGGATAAGCCCGTAGAACAACGCAGAAGGGGAAGACCTCGAATGAGACTATTGGATAACGTAGAGGCCGATTTAAGACATGTTGGAATAAGGGCCTGGAGAAGACGGGCGTTGGACAGGGACGCCTGGAAGGAAATACTTGAGGAGGCTAAGGCCCACGAATGGCTATAACGCCGTACTAATGATGATGAAAATTATAATATTATAATTGATATACTATTTTTATTATAATATAATGGAAGTTGAATAAAAATTTGTAAATCAAATTATTGGGTTAAAAAATTATTATAAAAAAATACTTGTTACTGTGGCAGTTTTTAGAATGAAAATTGTGTTTTCATTATAATATTATAATAAAAATTATACTTTCATAGTAATATCATAATTTTAATTATTATGCTTCATTTCAATTCAGTTAAGATAAATACCAGAAGTTTAAGCTACCAAAAAGTAAAACGACGGACGTTCCATAAAGAAGGGTCCTCAAACATGAAAGCATGTTTTAAAATACGATAAACAGATTTTATAACTATCAAAGGATCCAGCTATCCGCCGCGCGCCGGTGAAAAAAACCCGGTTCTCGAATATATGATCTTCGATAAAAGTTCTTGATATTTTAGGAAACTTTAGAAAAGTTGCAGGGTGAAACAAGTGTGCGTAAATATAATGGAATTGAAGGCAAATTTTTAAGAATATTTTTTTCAATTTTAATATTCTCAAAAAATAAAAGAAACCTACTTTCGTATTCAAAGTTTTTATCTATCTTCAATGATTAAGCTGTAGGTGGGTGTCAGAATATAAACGAAAACCCGGTACATAGATATTCCTTATTCCTTTAGCTTTCTAGATAGGTACTGAATGTACCGGCTTATTCATTAAAGATGGACATCCCCCTTAACTTTGACGTTTTTAAAGATAGAGTTTTTTTTTATTATATTACTTGTAGGTAAGCATCTTAATTTGTTTTTATTAGTAAAAATATTATAAGCAAACGCCGTATTATATAGTTACTTTTTTAAATACACTCTGATTATTATTGCCCAGTTTTTCTTGATATCTTAACGTTTAGATGCAGCCTGTCAAAGTGTCAAAATGTATCAAAATTGTCGACATTATATACGAAACATAACTAGAATTTTCTGGAGAATTCAAAAATGCAATAATATATAGGCTGTATAATATTTTATTTACTAATAAAAAACTTTAGATGATTACCTACAAGTCGATAGAAAAATTAGCTCTCTATCTTTAAAAATAACAAAGTTAAAGGGGGATGTCCATTTATAATGAATAAATCTGTACCATGAAGACACTAAATTTCACAAAGACTGTTTAGTACAGAAATTATACCGAAAAATAGGCCCAAATCTCAGAAAAATGAGTTCATAACATCTGACGACTGATTTCGGTTCCTAAGACAGTAAGTATGTTCTATATTGTTGTGGACGATTCATTCTTACCCTGGAATTGATTGCCTTTGGCTCCACAAATGATTAAATTTGGTTTGAATTGTTATAGAGCCACTTCGGCCCAGGCTCAAGGATGTAAACTGCACAAGTGCAAGTTTAGTGACAGTGCCTTGGCACCGGAAACAAAGTCCCCAAAAATCCCCGCATTGGAAAATTTACAAGAGCCAATGGAAATATTACAATTTTAATGTAAACTACTAGAAAATGAAACTAGCGCTTGCGGCCCCGAGGTGTCAACTGATCATGGTTCAAACGTATTTTTTTGAAGAAAAAATGTTTTTTCAATCCGGAAATGACATTTTCTTCTAATCGAGGAAAAAAA
This sequence comes from Pissodes strobi, assembly GCA_016904865.1. Classification (NCBI taxonomy): domain Eukaryota; kingdom Metazoa; phylum Arthropoda; class Insecta; order Coleoptera; family Curculionidae; genus Pissodes; species Pissodes strobi. The sequence goes on from MU181971.1 coordinate 346,358, forward strand.
TCACCGTAACTGGCTAAAAAGCAGCGCAAAATAGGCTTATCTGAGTCATTAGCCCTCAGAAATCTTCAATTATTATAAATATTCATATTAAATATAACACTACCACTTAATACCTAAAATATATCATATGTGGACATACATTTATCTGAAACAGTAGTATAAAAGCTTTACTATGTATGTACAGTTATATCAGTATATAAATATGGCTAGAAATACCATGACTTGACACTTTCACAAATAATTATGAAATGAAACAAAAATGAAATAAAATTGCGCCATATGTGTCTTCTTTATTATGAGGCAATTCTTCATCAGAACACTCTCTACTACAGTGATGACACCATTCCCGGCACACCATGCATCCCCGCGGACCGGCATCCACACGCATTTCCACATTCGGACTTGCACGCACAGCTAATTAGGTTCAGTAGGCGGGGCAGCGGACAGGTCGGAACAGTGTGGCGCAAGTCACGCTGGGTTGTCCAGTTTTCTCCAGCCATACTTCACACAGCTTTGTTCCAGTTCCAAGCCATTCTTGTCAACTTCTTGTCAACCAAGTTACCAGAGCAACAGCGAAGAACTACGGGGAAAAGCTCCTTACTCTGACTATATGAGCCGACATCGTTATCTCTACAGCACAAACTAACTTCCTGAAAAAAGTCAGAATAGAACAAACTTGACCCGCCTTCTGAAGCCCGTACTCGAGCAGAAACGTGTAAGGTTGCTACAGGATCCCGGGGCTAAGGATGTCTTGATCGTGCCGACAGCCGTGCAGTTAAAGGAAAATAATAGCCTGACCGTCGCTATAGCTACAACAGACACGGATATTCTTACCATGCTTTTCCAGCGCAGAGAACCTACCCAGAAGTTGTAGTTTTTCGCCCCAGGAACCCGTGAAAGGGCTAGCAACCGGCACAACATCGAATTGGTACAGGAGCGCCTTGGCAATGTGGAGTCAGCCATTCTCTTTGCTTACGCCTTTTCCGGCTGTGATACGTCAGCTGTTTTTGGAAAAGGAAAATCATGGCAACGAACAGCTTTGTCAAGAAATCGGAGTTTTTAATCAGCCCAGAGCAGATGTGTAGAGGATCGTCTCCTGCGGCGAAAAAATGCTTCTTACTTTATACAGAGGATCGAAATGTGCCACCCTAGATGACCTTCCATACACGCTCTACAACAAGTTAGTCGCAACGCTAAAGCTAGATGCTAATTTGCAGCTGAAAACTTTGCCCCCTACAACTGCAGCTGCTCGACAACATTCACGAGCGTGTACCTGCGGGTAAGTTGAAGAATAAATTGGTAAAGCATTCTGCATTAGTAAAATATTAATTAGGTTGTTAATTTTTAGGTTCAAGAATGGCATGGAACTGGAACAAAGGTGGACGCAACGAAGTATAGCTGGAGAAAATTGGACAAACCAGCGCGGCTTGTGCCGCACTGCTCCGACTTGTCCGCTGCCCCGCAGTCTCCTGAACCTAATTAGGTATACGTGTAAGTCCGGATGTGGAATGCATGTGGATGCCGCTCCGCGGGGATGGTGTGCCGAGAATGATGAAATCACTGCAGTTTTTTTGTATGGCAGTGGCACACACACTAAAGCGAGATCCTATGGCGCTTGACGAGCGGTGTATGTGCGAAGATGTTGATTGACACGGTTTTTGAATAGTTGTATGTCCTGAGAGTGAGTTCCACAGTGATGCAGTGCGCCAGACAAATTAGTTCTTGTAAAGCGATATTCTAGGTGTTTCCAGTTATACGACCAACTGGTGCGCTCTTGCCGTCTGTCGTGACTGTTTGACTGGCGTTGCCAGGGGGCGGGATGAGGCGTGCCAAATCCTGGGAACATCTGCCGTGAAAGTATCTGTAAAACAGGGACATCAAAACCACATGTCTGCGGTGTTCCAAACTATCCAGATTACGGGTCGCCGATAAGACGCACAGCTCTCTTCTGAATGGAATCCAGCAGCTTTAGGGTGTGCTCTGATGCGGCACCCCAGATGTGTGAGCAATATTCTAAGCACGGTCTTATTTGCGCTTTCTAGAGCAAGAGGAACTGATGCGGCGTATTCTAAATTTGTTCGGTATCTTTGCTGTCTGTGAAATGCGAAATGAAGGGCTCCCAGGGGCACCCGGTGCCCGGAGATCTGAATGGCCGGGGAGTTTGCCTCCGGAATATTTTGATCCAGGAAGTGTTTTCTAATGCAGAATTGCCTCATAATGAAGAATACCGCGAAGACTCAGATGACGTCTAGAGTAATTTAATTTTTTTGTATTTCATAATTATAAGTCATGGTATTTCTAACCATATTAAATTTATAGACTGATTTGACTGTAGCTTTTATACTATTGTTTCAGTAAAATGTATGTCCACACATATCTTTTAAGTATTAAGTGGTATATTTAATATGAACTTTATAATTATTATATTAAGGGGTATATTATGAATAATTAAATATTTTCAAGTGCTGATGTGTCCCTATTTCTCTTTAAACAACTATTTTATCACATTTTCGTCTCCTTTAAAACATCACGCGCGCCCTCGCGCAAACGCCACCGCACGCGCCTTCACACACACTCACACGCGTTTGCTTAAAATCGGATCAGATAAGCCCATTTCGCCCCGTTCCGGTAATTTTTTTCCCGATTGGAAAAAATTGTCATTTCCGGGTTGAAAAAATATTTGCTCTTCAAAAAAATACGTTTGAAACATGATCAGATGACCTCTTTGAACCTTGAACGCTAGTTTGACTTTCTACTAGGTTACATTAAAATTGTAATATTTCCATTGGCTCCTGTAAATTTTTCAATGCGGGGATTTTTGGGGCTTTGTTTCCGGTGATAAGGCACTGTCTTAGGAAGCGAAATCAGTTGTCAGATGTTATGAATTAAGTTTTTTAACCCCAAAAGCTATAAATCCTGTACGTTTCCACAGCTACACCGGAGAGATAATTTTCGACAAAATTCAACGTAAAAAAGAAGACTTATTCAACTAGTAACGATATCGAAGGCCATCACAAATATACACTTAAGAACCAAGTGATAACAACTGAAAAAATCGAAACAATGAAACAATTACAAATATGCATTTGATTACACCCTGCAAATTTCTATGAATTGATTGAATGATACGTTATACATGTGTACTAAATTCAACACATGCGCTTATGATACGATTTTCACAATGGATCCTTGAACGTGCATCATAGTTCTACGAAAATTGCTAATGCTTACCTTAACAATGCCTTCTATATTTATTACCAAAGATCAAAAAGAATGGGAAATTAAACACTTTCTTGATTGCGCACGTTCAAAGTATTGACTCCCGCTCAAAGATCTAATGTGGCAACTGTAGGTATTATATTATGAAGATTCGGATATTCATTTCTTGTGTAATGCATGAAGCGTAATATTGCTAATATATTTACCGACAAAACAGAATCGGAATTAACTTATCTTCGATTTATTTCCTATAATATGTATTTACTATTTTCGTTTGAAATTGATATTATAGCTCGAGAAGAGGATTAAAAATTGTAAATTTTCAGGGCAACTTACCATTTTAAGTATCTGGAAGTCTTGCAAATCATGAAAGCAGAAACACTAAACCCGTGTCCGATTTTGTAACTATATCTAGCTCAATAGAGGCAATCACTTTTATATTTAAAACATCTTCTTTATATCAATCTCCATTATACTTGTGAAAATACATACATAATTGACACAATACGAAAAAATTTACTAGTTCTGGATATAAGTACGAAAACACATTAAGATAATCACTTATTATTGCATGCTCAATACAGTGATACAAGAAAAAATACGGTTATTATCAAGACGTTATAAGAGATACCAGGTAGAATATATCAGGACAAAGTGGCACAATTGAATCTAATTACTGAGAAAGCTGAAAAGTATACAGCTCTTGCGGTCATATTCAAATAAACTTATTTAACAAACGAATGAACTTATTTTAAAAACTGGTATTCTGCTAGGCCTCCCAGTGTTGCAATGATTTATATTTATATGAGAAGTTTAAGCACGTTTTCACACCAATATAATAATTATTAAAAAGTCAATGTTATCAATCTTGATGAAATTTTGGCAAAGCTATACCTACAGACAATAAGTTATCAGCTTCTTCATAAACGTTGACATGAAGAAAGTGATTATCTGATCTTTTTTTTTTCAACTACTTCCAGTCAAATCGAAAGCTATCGTAAGAAATCCTAACGCAGGAAATCGAAATCCGCTTTGTTTAACTGTCTAAATTCTACGGCCTTTTAAATGTATCAAATCTAAATGTTTAGCCTTAATATTTTGAAAAGCGTTTAATTAAAATATGCCACCACTTATTTATAAGTCTAACTAAAAGATTCATAAATAATTGTAAAGCAGAATAATATCTAATAATAGTCTTATCATAAAATTGTGATTTCAATTGCGCATCTTCCCTTCAATTCATCGGATATAACAGACAATATCATCAAACTGAATTTTGTCTTGTGCACACTGTATAGCTGAGTAAAAAAATCTGTACTTACTCTCGTCATGTCCAGGAGCTTCTGTCTCAATTTGGCGTTCAAGGCTTCCCTAACGTTTACCTGTAACACACACAGCATCGAGGCATGCTCACACGCAACGCAACAAAAAAAAATACAGAAGAAAGTTTGACAGTGGTACAATAGCAAATGAAAGCACCCATTCTCGCTAAACACATGCTCCTAGCTATTTGCGCACATATTTTCAAAGAACATAATTTAACTGCTTACCATAATTACCAGTTAAAAATTCCCACTTAGAGTTATTACTTACATAAATGAAGGTAAAAATACTATCCATTTTTTAATGTCTCAGACATAACCTATAATTCAAGTTTTTAGCTCAAATATTGGGTTAAAAAACATTGTTTGAAAAGTAAAGTATATTAAATAACTTAATTTTTTAAAGAAAACCACAAATTTTATTTTCACATTACCAAAATCCCATATTATTAGTTTTTATATAAATATCGACTGAATGAACAATAGTCACCTATGCATCCTTATCATGGTCAATCAAATCTGAGGAAAGCATAATTACAGACAAACTGCAACGGCTTTAAAAGCGCAATTAGAACATGCCACACAGTATGGAGGCAAAGCTGAACCTCGTCCCAGCTAATTATTTTGAGAATCCCAAAAATCAACATCTCATATCTTGATTTTTTTAGGACTGGTGACATAAACATTTTGGGAAGTCATCCGGCTGGAGTTTACGACCATACCAACAGACACAATCTCGTCGGAATGTTATTTCTATCACCCTTTTGAAATAGGGAGAGCTGTCAAATTAGGAACCAAAGCTTACTGCGGTTGAAAATAGGTTTCCATATCTAAACAGAAGGAGGGATTGACGCCGAAATATCTGGCCAGTGAGCGTTGAAAGCTCTAGACTAGACCCTTTCCGCTCTAAATACAATGTTTTCCGGGAATGTCGTTAGTATCTGAATCGACTGGCTAGAACAGAGTTACTCTTTGAGATGGGTGTTGGGATATGTAGAAATTGCCAAGGATCAATACTTTGATACGTGGCCAAAAAAGTATAAAGGCTTTTATGGACTAGAACTCTTCTGTTGAATCATGAATAGCCACTTACTGGAAAACATTAATAAAAATAGGAGAACTGACTCAAAATAATTGCTGCAGCAGAGACAGGCGAAAAGATTCATTTCATTATGGTCTAATTACACTCAGCCGCTAGGAGCTTAGCAAACATGAACTCAAAAGATTAGATGTTAAAAAAATGCCATCTTTATAAGAAAGAAAATCCCAACAGTTTTAAGCATGTACTTTAGAATGTAGTAGAGAATGGGACCCGAAAATTATTTATTATTAATTCAATAACCAAAACTAATAGGCATTTGACGGATTCAATTTTATATTTTTCGTATAGACAATAAAAACGGAACTTCTATGAAGATCACATAGTGTGACAGATTGTTCTACAATATTTCTTTTGCTTAGGCGAATAATCAGTTTCATTCGGTAATACTAAATTTTAGTTTAGACTTTGAGAATATGTGAGCAAATGTACTACAAAAAAAAAAGAATGACCGTATTCCATGAATGTTTACTTTTTGAATCTGTGTCTTATTATATCGTGGCTTATGTGGATGTAGCAATTTAACATATCGCCGAACATATGGCTAGGAATGTTCTACTTAATTTTTGTATAAAAAACTATTGGTTCAAAATTATAAAAATGCACCAACATTTACTATTTATTACAAATTTGTTTTAATTTTACTTCCCAACTAATAAACGATTAAAAATATATTATTCGCATTATAGGAATTTAGATGCAGAAAATTAAGGATATACGTTTGCATGAAAATCACGGTAGATTTTTCAACACTATTAAGTTTTATTACCACAACTGATAGATGTGCATAAAGAATGAATGTTATGGCAAACAACATTTTTAGAGACAACTTAATAATTTTCTGGAAAACCCATCTTTTTAAAAGCATCCATAAAAGCCACTTTTAAATCCAGATTTCATTAATTTGATATTTAGGAATTAAAACCAAGATCCTTTACCTTAAAGAGAAATGGCATATATCAGTAAATATAGCAAGATAGCAATTAGCTTTTAAACATAAAACAAGACGGCTTAATGTAGCTCTTTGGTTTACATTGATACCATATTAAAGTATTTCATCTATACTGTACAACAAACCAACCATTTTCCCTTAAGGAGAAACTTAAAAGTAGATTTATCTATGTTTGTGCTGTTCTGAAATTAAAGATGTATTTTTACAGCTTATAAAATAGTATTATTAGTACTGAAATTATGAGACAAATCAACTTGGAATACATCATGTACTAATAGCTTTATGGCATATAACGATTTAAATGAAAAGAGAGGAATCAGGAAAAACTAATAGTAATTTTACTTATTAAGACATATTATAATAAAAAGGGTTATTCCATATACATTAATACAGTGATTCAGTAAAATATCGTTAAATGACAGAATTTCAACAAATATAAAAATGTTTGACACATCCTTTCTTTCCACTCAAAAATATAATTTCTAAGTAAAATAATAAAATAAGTTTTATGACGTAATCCTTGGTAGAAAATATTTAACATGTCATAAAACACTACTTTTCATCCGACAAACATCGTCGGAATTTTGACGTGGTATAACGTGACATGTACTACAGACTGAATACAAAGACCGTAATAATTGATACTTAAGTAATATTGTTTCGTGGCGATACTACAACGAGAAATCAACTCCGCATTGCTGAGCTACTTCGTGAAAAACTAACCCAAACTAGTTACACGCTATGATATTTTCTAAGATTTTTTAAATAGCAACACATGCCTTGAGATTCCTCCATGAAAAGATGATAAAGAATGATATTGAATCAAGTAATAATTTAATTGGAAACAACAAATAAACAAGTTAGATTAACAAGGATCGGAAATTTAATCCCATTAATCAAATCCAAAATTGTTTTTGAAAATTTTAACTAGTGGTGATGGTGATGCCACACTCTGTAAGCTATGAACAAACAATACTTATCAACATTTAGCACAATGATAGTAGTCACGAATCTCGTACGCCATATAGGCTTATATTCAAGCTGTAAATTGTAAGAAATCCATCATGCTATTATCGACCAAAGCATATCAGGTATCGATAATAGCATTATGACTTTCACACGTGCTATCTGGCTTATATTCCAGGTGCAGACGATTATCAGCCAAAACAAGCTTGTAAACAAAGGTTCAGTCTTTGGCCTGATTTGAGCTTTGGAATATATCGATCTTTTCCTGATCCCATCAAAGAAGCTATAGCGACTTGATAATAAAAGACTGTTATGAAATCGTTTTTCTAGCTAAATAGCTTAGAAGAATGTAGGTTTAGCACACATACAACCACAGTCCCCTTTACCCCTAGCTACGAAGTACAAACACCGGCAACGTTGGAGCCGGATACGTTAGTCATGTGACATCTGACAGGTTAGTATGCAAATTTAAGGAAAACAGGTTGCTTGTTTTCAGTTCTCCTAATTAAATTGAATTTTTTACCGGGTTTTCGTTAATATTTTACAAAAACCTTTTGTGAAGTGATTGCCAAGAACCTTTACGAAGTGTTAGTTACTATTCTTGGTGCGGATTCTCCGTAATATTAGTAAAAAAAAGTGAAGCAGACGGTCGATCGCGGTCGTTTACTTTACTCTAACGGGGGCAAATAATTATTTTTGATGTTTTTCGTTTAATCAATAAATCATTCATTATTTACAAATCTAACAGCAAATTTATTTTCTTTTTCAAATCTGGTATATCGTAACTGCAAAATATTTACAAGCTTTGATTTTGTACATTTATTCAAAAATATAATTAATAGGCTAATTTTCAATTTTTCAAAAATAATTTTATTCAAAAGACCTTGATGTATTAACTTGATATACCAAAAATCAGATTTTTCTGAGAAGTCTAAATAGGTGAAAATAAATAAGAAAGTGCCGCTGGAACATTGTAAAGGCGTGACGTGATAAGATATGAAGGTCGCGTTGGGATATATATTTATCTATGACAGTGACAGAAACGTCAGCATTCTCGCGGCCCGGTGGCGCGGGTCGCGGCCTAGCAGCAGGACGTGATCACGGCACATATAACAACCAGCAATATTACTCGACCTGTCAGGCGAAAAATTAAAATTGATCTTGCTAATGTCAGTTCGGTAGGATTTGAAATATATATATATAAGTATGATTTACCTTTAACAGAGCTGTAATATAAAATTTCAAATATCAATGGGTTATAAAATATATGTATACCTTGTTGTATGAGCAGGAAATCTAAGGAAATTCTTTTTGGAAGATTATCTCTGGTTTGTACAAGTTCTTATTGCTTAAACATCATGACTTTCTGCATTACACAAGTCATAAACAACGTTCGTCTCTCACAATGTCAATTATTTGACAATTACACGCCTATGATTTCGATTGAACTCCAATAGCAATAAAATAAACCAGTCGTAAAAACACGACGCCGCTGGCGGCAGTTTGACGGATTTCCTACCGAGGAATATCTTGCGCGCGGACTTGCGCAGATGCGAAAAAAGAAGATGTGATATTGCTGGTTGTTATATGTGCCGTGACGTGATCCTATTTTATTACGTCACATCCCCGATCGAGACGCGCTTCGAATTCTGCATATTTAAACTCTTATATTTAAAGGACCGCTTAACGGATTGTTTTAAAATTTTGAATATGGCTTATTTTTATGAAGTATTTTCGATAGATAATAGAAATTTGATTTTTTTTAATGAGCTTATTGACTGAATCTAAAGAACCTGAACCAAACATTTGTGTTTCCTGATTTTGACAATTTTAGTAATATTAAATATGCAAAATTTGTAGAAATTAAATTGGTGTGGAACACAGAAAAGAGTATGTTTGTTAAAAAAGCTTAGGTATAAAACAGTTTTTACAAATAATATCCTTGAGCGTCAAAAGTTTATCTCGCGGACAATATATGCCATCATTCCACTATTTCATCTTTAATAGAATTTGGTTTTAAAGACACAGCAGATTTTCTAGAAATTATAAGGCGCTGGTGAGTCATAGTAAATAACACTAGTTTGTTAAAGGCAAATATTAAGAGAAATGAGTGATATAAGCCCATTACAGGAATAGATGAAGTAGCTGTTCAATTTTTAAAGAAATTTATTTTATGGCTAGATGCATGGCAAAAACTTGAAAAAAAATAATGGTCGATTTGCAAAAGAAACTCATTCTGCACTTCAACAGAGTGTCTCAGTTTTCATTGAAATTATTGATTATTCTTTCCAAAAATTCTTCATATCATACATACGGCCAGGTAAATTCACAACAGAGAAACAGGAAAAATGTTTTGGAAAATATAGACTTTTAGGTGGATGCAATAATTATAATGATAGTTTCGACGACATTATTAATGCTGAGAAAGATTCGTCTAAAACATATCTTTAGAAATGTCTCCGGAAGTAAATTTTCTTTTTCAGAGATTCAAAAGCAGTGATAATTGTTACCAGGAATGCAATCTGGACTGGACTGTGCCTCAAAACACCGATTGTGACAAATTTCTATTTTTAATCTCCACAGAATATTTAAGTGAGTATGAGATTGCGGCTGGACTTGAAGTCGGCTGTGATACAACAAGGACTTCTGTGTCCTACTGATGGGATCAGGAAAAGATCGAAAGCGTCCAAAGCCCAAAGACTGAACCTTTGCATATAACCTTTGTGTTTGGCTGATAAGCCTTAATAGTTGTGCCCATTTTTCAAACAAGTTGTGCAAGATCGCTCATTGCACAAAACGTCAAACGACAAAGCCGCGAGACGGCATATACACTTATTCACATACCCACAAAAACAAAAGTTGTTTGATTTCATCTGCGTTTACACATGTATTTTTTTAATGTATATATGGTGTCTCAAAAAAGCCAGACACATGCCAACTTTGTCTTTTTAAATGTAATATACCACATTTTTAATGCGAATTTTCTATTAAATTCTACGTATTATTTTAATCTTCTAAAAAATCAGGCTTTGTTTTAATATACACATGGTGTTTTAAAAAGCAAAGCACATGCCAAGTGTTTTTTTTTATGTAGTATACCACATTCTTTAATAATTTTGAATTGTCTATGAAATTCTGCATATTTTTTGTATAATAAAACCCATATAAGGGATTTCGAAATATTAAAAGTTTTAGATTTGATAATTACGTATTACTATAGTTGCTTCGATATAATTGCTTACCTATTTAGATATCTGCTGTCACCTGGAGATAAAGGTTTATTTTTCAAATGTCATGGCATTGATGCTTGAAGTCAGATTTACTGACTCAGCTTTATTGTCTGCCAATATTTTACAAAATAAAATATTATTTACTAAATTTGGAAAGAACATACGACGTAATTAACTTATAATCTACCATAAATAAGAACATAAATAAATCGTATACTTTCTAGCCTAAATTAAATGCTCCCCATTAACTTAGTCACATTTCTGGTAAATTATTTCCTGGCGTTCCAGTGCATTTATAATTATTGCCTCTTCCTCATTTTCATTTTAAATTTCTTATTTCTTCGACATTTTGTCTCTGAATTTCCTCAATATTGTTGCTTCTTTCTCTATAGATTCGATTTTTCAAATAACCACAAAGAAAGGTATCCTTGGGCGTTAGATCTAGGGAGTTCGCGTTCCATATCTACCCATCCACATTTGATACTTATTATGAATAAAGTCCCTTACTGCCAGAAGTGCTCCGTCTTGTTAAATTTTGTCGAGTTTGAAGCGGCATTTCAATGATAGTTTTCAATTTCATTTTTCAAACATTCCAGAGATTGTCACAGGCCGTTTTGTCCGGCGTATATCGATGCGTAAATTACCCTAGAATTTGTCACCCTTCACCTGGTCCTGAACGCATTCGTGGGTAATAACGGGAAGACCCTCGTAGATATGCCGGCCGACTTGGCTTTGTCGTCCTCTCGATCGAGAAATTTAAATAAATCCGCGCTGCGAAATGATGCGATTTTCAACAAATTGAATTTAGCGCGTGAAGATTAAGTCGATGGTAGAAGACTTTGTTTCCGGCTCCGCAGCGTACTGTTTTGGGATTGGTTGATGGGATTGAGCGTCGCACGCATTTATTTTAATTGTCTCTGAATACTTTGGAATTCTATTAATTGAAGTGGCTTAATGACAATGCGCTTTTGGCTACTCTGGGATTTTTTTTAGGATGCCTGGGCATCAAAATCCCAGGTTATTATCGTTTAATTCCGTTGGATGAATTATTGAGAGGAGCATGTGATCAACCATGCTGGATATTCATTGGTCGAGCGAGTTTTTTCCGAGGTGGGAATATTCGTGCGGTGCTGCTCTTCGGTTTTCAGTCGCTTGGGTCACTCTTTTACGACGAACCGAGTCAAGCAGTCATTTTAGACGCCGGTTGGAAACTATTGTTATTTTTACCTGTTAATGGGATTTTTCTGACCGGGTCATTTTAACAGTTTCAGTCTTTAGTTGTCCTTAACTTTTCTTAAGTGTTGGTGTCTGAAACTGCCTTTTGTGGGATTTGAGTGCTGCTTTGCAAGGTAGAGTTGAGTTTTTGTGCATTTTTTTTGTCTCTCTGTGAACGCCATCATTTTGTGATGCACGTGGGCAGATTATTAATTCCCTTTCAAATCTCTTACAGAAGCCCACTTGCCCAACTGAAATCCGTTTAGCGTTAAGCAACTGGCTAGGGGTAAATTATTGTAAATTATTGTTTTTTTTTTTATTTCTGATTTCTCTTTTTCCTTGATGGTTGATTTTGATCACCGAGTTATAATGCTCGTCCATTAAGAGTTACGTGTGGAACCTTGAATATGTGTTCTTTCACAGGGGACTACTGTTGGGTCAAAGACTACCGTTGGGTCAAAGACTACCGTTGGGTGAACGACTACCGTTGGGTTTACTTCTACTGTGAGGTCTATTGCTACCGTCGAGTTGCTCATTGTTATCTACGAGCATCGTTAGCGACAGAGTGTTCCTTGGCTACACCTGTCTAGCGTACCATCGGTATAAAGCCTTGCAGTCCTTCGCCTGTCAAAGATGTCTACTTCCTACCGTGAACAGTTCTTTCTGGAAGCTGCCTGAGGAGTTACTCAACGGCCAAGTGAGCAATTACCATTTTTTTTCATTCATCTATGTTGCGGCAGATTTGTGTAATTAACTACGATCTCTAATTATATATATTTTTTTGGCTTTGTTTTCGAACATAGAATAACTTTTTTTAACCTCTTCCTCCTTAATTAAGGCAACATTTGGTCATTCAAATTTTCTATTGAATGCACTTTGAATTTTTGGGCAACCTTGTCACGCCTAAAATACTTGATTTTATTTAATTAAATTCTCAAATTTTCTCTCAAACGAACTTTGAATTTTTGGGCAATTTTGACGAGCCTAAAAGGCTTGCTTTTATTTAATCAAATTCTAAAATTCAGAGAGATCCGCTGATCTAGAATAAATCCGATTTTGGATCGAATTTTTTTTTTAACTTTTAATTGACTGGCACAATAACGTTGTAAGTCGAACTAGTTTATTATTGTTCTCAATTTTCACGATTTCTGGCTTTCGTTGAACAACCGTAGATCAGATCACTACTAGTTTCCTAGTGGACTTTGCGTTATTTTTAATTGTTTTTTTTTGTTGCGGCCTTTGATTTTCTTTACTCGAACAGATTGTTTATTATCTTTTATTAACCTGACCGCGGAGTAAATTGTCATATGTTAAGGTCTGTAATTAGTTGGTGGATATAATAGGTTTGTTCTAGCAGCGATTTCAAACGGTTTCAAACCATCCGGAGTTTGCGCATAACGATATAAGCGTCGCTTATATCGTTATGCGCAAACTCCGGATGCTTTGAAACCGTTTGAAATCGCTGCTAGAACAAACCTATTAACGCCAGGTCTAACTAGTTTTTTTTATATATTGATATTGCGGCGGTTATCAACGAAACTTAACTAAACTGAATAACCATAGTTAGTTATACGGCATATGTGACGGAACATGATTCGAGTCCCGTGAATTAGTCTTTAATTAGTTGATTACTCGAGCTAATTGAACTCACATATAACGAGAAGTTATTCGCAGTATATGGCTTTCAACATATTTTACTGACGTTCTTTTTATTAATGCTTTAAGCGATCGTCATCAATTACAATTAAATATTTCGGAATTTGTTTAAAGTAAGCGTGTGAATTATTATTTCACCGAGTAAAGCCTACCTTTAAGAATACAGTGTAACCCTAGAATTGACTACTGAAATTTTCATCAACATAATTTTTTCCTCCCTCCAGACCAGCTGTGATATTTTATTGTTGGGTAATAAAACCAATCTAATCCTTGTTTATTCACCTGTTTTATTTAATTAGAACTTAAGCGAACATCCAACGGGACAGGCCGCTTCCGTAAGTACCTGTTTTTTTTTATCATTAGCGCTCAATAATTGAAACGTTCTTGATTATTTTTGATTAATTTTTGAATATTTGTTTATCTCTTTCTTTAATCATTTTTGATTGATTTTTGAATATTAGTTCTCATCGTTTTTAGTTGCTTTCTTTGGTTAATTCGGGTACTTGCTTTATACCGACTTTGATTTAGATTAATTTTCGGGTAATTATTTTTTTCTTCATTATTAATACTGATAAATTGCTGGAATATATATTTAATTTAATTTTCTGACTTATTTTTATTGTTTTATTGATCGATTTTCCTGATAAAAAACGAATTTTTGGTATTCATTATTTTGTCGCGAAGCTTAAGCTAAAACGTATTCCATATTTCGACTTTGGGGTAATTCTCGCTTTGGCGCCTTAAATAAATCGACCCGCACCCCACTCTCCGGCATTGAGCTAGGGCCTAATTTATACGCTCGGCGACAGCTAGTTTTAGCCTACGCATTGACATACTTTATTTAATTCAATATCTAATTTTAAATTCTCAAAATTATTTTTTTTTCTTTCGATTTGAGATTCACTCCCAGTTCCTTCTAAGCTGGAGTGAAGGTTTGCGCCCTTTAGAAGGACAAAAAAGAGCGTAATAAGATCTTAACTCATTTAACGTGCCACGGATAAAAACCTATCTCCGACACAATGTCTGAGACTTTTTCTCGAAAATAAGGCAATAGAATAAGATCCCTTTCTTCGTTTCTTTGTTTTGCCCTTTTCTTATTTACTAGAACTGCTGTTTCTTGCTTGTACTAATTATAGTTGGTACAAATTGTATTCTCCGACACTTCTGAACATTTTCCCTCTACTGTTCTTATGTTCTTGAAGCGTTATTACTATTCTTCAAATAATTCATGCTCAAGCATTTTCACCTTTTCAATAATCGAATATCTTATTTTGTAAAGCATTAGCTGAAAATAAATATGAATCAGTAAATCAGACTTCAAACCTCTTGTCCTGGTCAGCAGAAGGCGTAACATGTTTGGTCAGCTATTTTAAGGAAGAACTTAACAACAAAGAAGACAACTGGCCGAATTCAATATAACCCAATTTTTAATAAGAGAGGGTGGTAAACTTTGCGCTCTTTCCAAGTGGTTAATTCGGAAAAACAAAAATCCAGATATCTGCCCAATACGGCTATATAAAAAGTTTATGGAGAAGTGTCAAGATATAAAAAGTGTTCGACTCTTTTTAACAGTAAATCAATTTTGGAGAAATTGAAAATCCCTGGTAGGACGAAATTTAATTGCCACCTGGACGTGAAACCAAGCAAAACTAGTAGCATTAACAACAGAAAAGAAAAAAAAATAACCAACCATAGGTGTGTCAAAGTTGGATAAAGAAAACATAAAAGAACAAGAACGTATTAAAATAACAGGACACTCCACTGCAAAATCAATTATCCCATATCTTCAAATGGATGAAGACCACCATGCTGTAATAATAAATAAAATGAGGGATAACAACACAAATAATAATTTTCTGGAACCAGAACTTTCTACCTCGAATATGATCGGAAATATTGCCATGCAGAGATCGAAAGCTTGAACAAATGAAAAGGAAATTCGTATTTTAACTCTGTAATTATAATTTTTGTAATTTTTAACTTTTAATTTTTGGTTATTCATTTATTTCAGGAAATAATCCACAAGATAGCACTTGTGTATCAAAATAACTAGACAATTTTGCATTCCAGCAGGTTTTCTTTTAAAAAATGCATTTTTCCATTTTCATACATTTTAAAAAAGCCCTCCACGTTTTCACAAAATAAATGAAAATGGGCACATGCAGTTTTTAGAAAACATGCTGTCATGCAAAATTAACGGCAAAATTAACGGTAATGCACATATACTACTGTCCAGGCTTTCGAAAATGTTTATTTTCTTTGTCAAGGCTACAATTTGAAAAAGAAAGTTTAAGTAACAACTATTCTAATGCACATTATTAAGCTGTTTATATTACCTTCAGTGCAAGATGAGTTATATATACATAGCGTCACTGATTTCATTAACAACACAGAAGCCCTATCTCCCATGATTATGAACTTATTATAATCTTTCTTTTTCAAATTGTAGCCTTGACAAAGAAAATAAACATTTTCAAAAGCTTGGACAGTAGTAAACAAGAGTTTTTCTTAACGGCAAAATTAACGGTAATGCACATTATGCTGCCGAAAAAGTCTTAGTGTTTCGTAATGCTAAAACCTTCAATATTTCCAAAACCGCTAAGTTTTGACAGATGATATAGTATATAAAAAATACGCAGAATTTGACAGAAAATTCAAATAATTAAAAAATGTGGTATATTACATTTAAAAAAACAAAGGCATGTGTTTGTTTTTTGAAACACCATGTATACATCAAAACAAAAGGATGTGTAACAGCACATGAAATCAAACAACTTTTGTGTGGAATGTTTTGCTTAATATCAAAAATAAGTTGTCTCCATTTGAGGAGTATCTGGATCACCCTGCACTTATACATACAAAACCAAATGTTTTGAAATCTAATCGGCTAGCCCAGCCCATAATTGCAGCATTCGCGTGAAAGAATTAGGTACTACTTTCTATCAAATGATAAGTAATGATATAATGGATTCATCAAATATACATAAATTTAAAAGTAAATTCCCAAGAACATGCATTTAAAAAACTGTTACTATTATGATAACTTTTTTCTTTGTGGTTTTTACATTGCGATTTTTTTTCGGTGTTTATTGCAATACATTTCAATAGGAGAAATACTAGCTTTATTATTATTATTATTATTACAATTATTTTAACATTAGAGAAGCAGTAATAATGATATAGATCCAGAAAGTGGTAGAACTAACCTTACGAAATAAAGAGATTTGAAAACGATAGTAAAAATTAAATTTCTTTGAATTGCTGAGGCGTTTATTTAGGTTACAAAATGGAGAAACTCCTATACCTACAGCTTAAAACTTAAAATTGTTCAGTAGTATATGGAAGTTACCAAAAAATCAGATTTAAAATTAAACGTATTGTTTGTTGTTCTAATGTAGGTTATGAAAATCTACCATTTTTTTAAGGCCGCGCAAAAATACATCTTTAAAATCAACAAAAATTTAACCAAAGCATAAATTCTAACTACCCCATACACCTAAAACAAATTATAGGAACAATAATGGAACCTTTAACCTTACTTACCTTCGACGGATTCAGCAGCTTCGTGAAGTAGTAAATCTCATCTTCAACTACTTCTGGTAGGTGATAGTACTTTTTCAGTCCCTCGGGAGGCAGTTTTCTCGCTTGCCTGTTGATTTCGTCATAAACGGAAGTGCACATGAAAACGTCTTGTTCTGGAATTTCAGTTAACCGCACTGGAAAGGTAAATTGCACAGTAAATATTTCAAATCATCTTGTCCAATCTTTGTACCAATACAACTATTACATACTCTATATATGAAGGGCTGCGTGTTGCGTCATAGTTCGTGACGTCAGATAAATTTTGAGCATGACCTAGATTGGATTCACAAGAGTCTAGGAACAGGCACAACTTTTATTCCGCGTATGAACTATTTCGCATCGGTAAAATAGGCTGCTATTATCGGTATTGAATGGGAGGTTAGTTAGATAGAACTTTCAATTCCAGCGTTCGAAACTTAAATTCAGTTTAATTAAGTAAACACAACAAACAGATGATTCACACCTAATAAAATTGTTGGTACATCTATTTTCGTAACCCAACTTTTACATCAACACATATACTGCAGTCTTAAACTGAGAACAGCTCATTTTCACAGTAACGTTGGCGTCGCCCTATTTTCAAATTTGACAAATCAGGAATACTAACCCGACACTTCGACAAGTGAGGTCTTCATGACGATGACACAATAAAATATACGCAGCTTAACCCAAGTCCGTCACGTCAAATTTCGGTAGCACTCGATTGACGGTTACTTGCGAGAGAAAGATTATTTCAATCCAATCCTCGAGACAAAGACCCTACACATGACACAATACTAGGGTAAAAACATTCTAATGAATCTGCATTTTGCAGATGTCCTTTAGAGTGGAGCAACCATTATATCTGTTACAAATGCAAGAACTGTTCCCACCCATCCTGCCTGAAACAAACCGCGACATGTGTACATTCCAAGCATCCAAGTGACGGCTCGGAGACCCAACTTTTAAGAAGAACTATAAAGGAATTAGAAGAAAAAAAAACTAGCGAAGATTTGCATGTTGTGGAAACAGAAAGTTTCTAGAGGAAATGTTGAAAAATAGTGAAAAAAAAAATATAACAAAAAAGGTAAACAAAATCTTTTTCCTTTCTCCGCACCACCTCGTGGTCCCGACCCCGACCCGACGTTACGCTGGCTCCACCTCTGAGCATTCCTATTGAAGTTACTGGTGTGACGGAAGATGCCGCAGAAGAATCTTCTTCTAGTAACTTAAGGCCTCAGCAACGAGGGAGAGCTCGGACGCTCAGAGCCGTAGTTCCAAAGGACCAAGCACGTCAAATATCAACTCAAGAAAAATGACGGAAAGCTCCGTGAATGATAATCAAAATAAAAATGTTTCAGACGAGGCTACAGAAGGCATTACTGAACACAACAGTGTTGAACAAACAAGCAAAAAAACGAGGTTTCAGAAGAAATTCAAGACCTGTATCAATACAGGGTCATAAAGATGATACATCAGATTTGAAAATAGCCCAGCAATTTTCTTCAGAGTACTCCTGGCTCTTCGTCTCAGGCTTAACACCTGAATCATTAAATAAGGAAATAGAATACTATCTTGCAGGCAATGGAATAGAAAACTATTCTTGTGAAAAAATAAAAACAATAAAGCACAATTCGGGTCATCTCTTTTAAGGTTGGAATCCCAAAATGTTATGAACAGAAGTTCTTTAATCAGGATTTTCGGCCGAAAGGACTAATCATAAATAAGTCTTTAAACTTGAGGAAGCCAGCATCTCTGAACAGGGGTTAGGTAGCCTTATTAGTCATAATAAGGTGACAAAAAAGATGAGCATTTTACATCACAATGTTGGTCTTTGGGCAACCATGATGCTTTGCAATATTTAGTAAATTCTTTTAGTGACTGCCTTGCAGTATGTATCAGAGAACACTGGAAGTCAACTACACAACTATTAGCATATGACTTGGCAGGTTAAAAACTAGCATCATCCTTTTGCAGAGAGGAGGGTTCTCATGGAGGAGTGCTATATACGTGAATGACCATATGAAGTGGAAGGAACGCAGGGACATTGTTGATCTTGCAGATGAAATTATGTTTGAATGTGTTGCCATTGAGGTTCAAGTATGTAACAAAAACATAATAATACTATGTGTATATAGATCTCCTTTATCACAGGAACAAATTCTTTTAGCAAATATCGAATATATTTTACAAAATAAATTTGGTGATAATTGTTCAATTTTTATTGCCGGTGATTTTAATATAGATTTTAATGTAAATAATAAGCATTCTTTTGAATTGATCTCTATGTTACAGTCATTTGGTGTACATCCATCAATTTTAGAGGATACTCGAGTGTTCGGGACCTCTAGAAGTTGCATTGATAATATCTTAACCAATTGTGAAAATTCTGAGGCTCAAGTTGTGAACCGTATTTAATATAGAGGCAGGTAAGACAAACATTAGTAAAGAGAACAAAAAACCCAAAGATCTCTTCAAAAATATGTTGACATCTGAAGATTGGAGTGGTTTCATGAATATATTTTTGCCCATATTTAGGCATTGCTTTCCTTTAAAAATCATAAATTCCAAATAAAAAAAAATCATATTATCAAAATAATAACGTCATAGCTTGTAAGAATGAATTGAATATTTTGTTAATGCTTCAAAGAAAAAAGAATATAACAAACTTTTATCAGAGGCTAGCAAAACGCAATATAGAAACCGTATAAATAACAGCGAAAATAAGTCAGTATGTGCCTGGTGAATTGTAAGGGAATAAATGGCAGTAGCTCTGGAGGTGGTGACTGCCAGATTTCTGGAGACCCAGATACCATATGTAATGATTTCAACAACTTCGTCAATAATGCTGCACCAAATCTTTTGAATGGCTTGCCTAATCAGCATGTTTATTCATGTGGATTTCATTACAACAATAAATCCATTTTCCTGATACCAGTCACAATCAATGAAATCTTGTGTATAAAATCCAAACTTAAGAATAAAATGAGTTCTGGGTTTGATGAAATTCCTTCAACTCGCTTTAAAAAATGTACAGAAGAACGGGCTACTCCTTTGTGTCACATAATGAATAATTCTTTTGCACATGGAATCTTTTCTACTAATTTAAAGCTTGCTATAGTCAAACCTTTATACAAAATAGGGGACCCTAACAACCTTGAAAACTACAGGCCTATCAGTTTAATATCAACATTCTCAAAAATTTTTGAAATAGCTACGTGTAACTGATTACTTCGATTTTTTTATGCAGAAAAACTCTTCACTGATACTCAGGATGCCTACCTTAAGGGAAAATCAGTTGAGACTGCTATTTATCAGTTCATAGAAAAAAATCTGTTGGCACAGGAGGATGGTAGTTTGTCTATGGGAAGCTTTTGACAGTTTGATTCATGAAACCCTTCTGAATAAGCTGGAGAGGTACGGTGTACGTGGTCCTGCTCTTAGTTGGATTGAGTCCTGCCTGACTAATCGAAAGCAAAAGGTAGTGATTGGGCGAAATGGTAACAAGTACTATTCGGGAGAGGGAAATCTCCAAATGGGTATACCCGAAGGAAGTGTTATGAGTCCCCTTCTATTCATCTTTTATGTGAATAACTTGGCTGCGACAGGTCCTCAGCCACGACTCTCATTAAGTAAATTTTGCAAATGACACTAACATCTTAATAATTGGTTCAATTCTAAGCCACCTTCCGAATCTTAGTAGCGAGCGTTTGAACAGGGCTCGGGAGTGGTTTGCTGCCAACAGACTGCTTTTGAACTCTGAAAAACAAATTATGTCTGTTTTCGAACAAAACAAAAGAATGGAAGAATCCCGGAAGGGATCTTGCTTGACCACCAGAGTGTTATCCTGGCCAAGAGCATCCACATAGACCGACATCTGGACTGGGCTATCCAAGTCGAACATGTTTGCAAGAGAATTAGCTCTGCTACATTTTCTTTAAGAATCATGTCTAAATACTTGAATCTGGATACTTTACGATCAGTTTATTTTGCAAATGTTCACTCAGTCTTGCGGTTTGGTGTGATTTTCTGGAGGGCACATCATGTGTTTGTTGCGCAAAAAAACCAATACAAATACTGGTTTTGAAGGGAAGGGAGTCTTGTAGGGGAAAGTTCGGACAGCTGGGTATCATGACGTTGTCTGGCTTATATATACAGTGTGTCCGCGGATGGAGTGCCCAAGAGGAAAAAATTCTTTATTTTTCATTTTACGACCAAAAGTCATTCTTTATAAAAAGTTCTGCTTGTCGAGAAATACAATTTGCAATATAAAAATTTTCAATCAGATGTACCGGGTGGCCAACTAAGAAAGGCACTCGGCTCTATCTTGTAAAGTAATTGTCGTAAAGACTTCCGGTAAAAAATATTATGAGTAGAGCGACCAAGAGAAAATATTCGAATTTATTTTTAAGTTTCCAAAATGGTCGGCAGGGGGCGTTATATGCATTTTAAATTTTAAAACCCGTTTTTTCAAAATTTTCTTAAATTAAAGATAGTAGAATGAATTGCCATTTTAAAGCCGAAATAAATTTGATTATTTTTGTTAATCACTTTTTGCTCTCTCCCTTTAACGAAAGTGGTGGAGGGTGTTTGAGCATTTTGGTAAATAAATGTCAATAACCTCAAAATGGCTGAACGGATTTTAATAAGCTTTGAGTCGCTGAAAAGGCCTTTCCTTAGGCTATCAACCGTGCCTTGAGTGGGATGATTGAGATTTCTTATCTAGCCGCTAGAGGGCGTCTTCTAACATAACCGTAAATAAATCAGATTTTCTGAAAAAAATTAAATGCAACGTACTACTTTTTTAAAACAAAAGACATCCAAATGAGTGCCTAATAAGTTTAATATGTTTATGGATAGGTGAAAACTCTCTCAGCGGTAAATTTATAGGTTCGCGAAAAGTGTGTGGAGGTAGGAGGTAGCTATGTAGAATAATTTTAAATATTCGAATTTTTATTTCAAAATTTGTATTTAGACTTTATGTTATTTTATAAACAACTTGTTTCATAACATTTTTGTTAAAAATAATAAATAATAGTACTTCTCTCTTGAGCCATGTTCTATTTTTTTCTAATTTATTAACACCCTGTACATCTGATTGAAAATTTTTATATTGGAAATTGAATTTCTCGACAAGCAGAACTTTTTATAAAGAATTACTTTTTGTCGTAAAATTAAAAATAAAGAATTTTTTCCTGTTGTGCACTCCATCCGCGGACACACTGTATATATGAGTGTCTGCAACAAGGCATCCTTGTATATAAAGTTCTTCAATAAATTACCTTGTGCAGTAAAACTGGAGACCAGTTCGAAACGATTCCAAAAATCTATTTTAGAAATTATTTTAAACTTAGAACCTTACCCTGTAAGTGATTTTTAGAGTGCTAAGTGTCATATGTGTGACTTTTAATGATATTTGCATCTGTATGAAACATGTTCTTAAGACTGTTGTAGTACATAGTGGGTTATTTTATTTTACACTTTTAACATTTATGTATTGACGCCGAATCATTCAATTGTTATGTAGGTTATACTGGCAATTTTCTGACCTAACTAATATATTTCAGCGTGGCTTATGGCGACCCATGATGTTATTATTTTAGGGAATTTACTGAAAACCCAAGGATTTGGTGTAAAAATCAGAACTAGCTCTAATTTCAACCTTTGTTTTTCACTAGAACCCTTGATTCTCAAATATGAACAGAAGAGTCGTACGTTTTTACCTGGGTTCATAAAGACGGGGTGATCACCCACAAGCGTGAAAGGCTCTTAAGACGTTTAAAAAACACTTAACAAGTCAACTAATTTCAACGAAAATTCATATTGTCACGAATAGTATAATGACGGGGTCTCTTGGTTAAACTTAACGCTTCCCCCAATCTGCCACTGTATGTTTTATCCGTGATGACACGCCTTGCTTAACGTGCAGGGGTGTAATTCAGATGATCCGGACCGGAATTGATTTACGTCGGGTGAGAAGAGATGATAAAGAAAGCACTTCAGTTAAAACAATAACAATTAGTTCAAGTTCAAACTTAGGACAGGGTGATATTTATTTAGTAGCTTATGCATTTTAGTAGATCACAATATATATCGTAATATTTCGAAACACAATGTGAATTGACCGTGGCTAAATTAATAAGTATATTAATTGTTTAAATGACCAATCATATTTAACTGTAAATTAAAATCATATGTACTCACGTGAAACATAATCATTGTAATCCAAAACTGCACATTTTCCAATAATACTGACAATGGGGTTGATGTCTTCTTCGGTAGAAAGGAGAACTTCATTTCTATAATAAAGCTTGTTCGTTGGATTTGGCACTTCAGACGGACAGATGAACCATGGGCCCCGGAAATAACACTTGCCACTGAAAAAAGAAGCAAATTATAACAATTTTTGTATATATAAAAAAACATATTGGCAAGTAATGATAATTTTACAAGCAATATGATTTTTTTAAATCTAGAATTACAAATAGTCTCCAAGAAATACACTGACAAAATGTTGTCATTAAGCTATAGGTATTTTTGTATGATCTAAGTTTTTTCTAGAAACGTTTTCAATAATATGGATGAATTTGTAAAAAATTACAAGGCAGACGAGCAGGTACATGATGAAAGATTTATTTATAACTGTTGAAAATGTAACAATATTGATGAATAACTCTAGATATTATTGTATAGCTGAGTTATTATTTACTTCTTCAACTGTTTGTCTGCACTTTCACAAATGGTTTTTAGCCCTCTGAAAAATAACAATCTTTCTTTTACATTATGATGCAATTTTAATATCATTAAGAAGTTTAAGGATAACCGTAGTAACATTGTAACAATAAGAACATTCTTTTACAGATATTCTTACTGTATAAAATATGTTTTTATCAGAATAGGAAAATATGAATCGAGAGTATGTGGAAAATAAATGGAATAAATCTTGTCTTCATGAGTAATATTGTCACGGTTAGCTACCATCCGAATGTTTTTCTGCTACCCTATAGAACTGGCCTTGCCGTGTCTACGTATGAAGAATTTCAAGAGGAACTTGCTGCCCAATATTTCGTGGATCGTATCAGAGATACAGAAACTCAGGAAATGCTACGTCTAGCCAAATTTGATAACAACAGTGAAGCTTCGGGTAGAGCCCTAGAAATCGAGGCGGCCTGTAACATCTCTAAGCCAGCAATCAGGGACGTATCCATCTAGGAAGAAAAGCTGACGAACAGTTGTGAACTAACTGAGATGGACGGTATTTTGAAGAAATTAACAGAAGTTCTTCAGGCCACGGGGAGGTTCCGGGAGCCACTAAAAGTTAGGCCATATAACCGTAATGCTATAAATCAGTGCTGTAGATGCGGCAAGACTGGACATTTCAAGAGACTGTCGAGTACAGATATTCCGAAAGCCACTAGAAGTTAGATCATCCACCCGAAATGCTATAAATCAGTACTATAGATGTGGCAGGATTGGACATTTCAAAGGGACTGTGGAGTACAAAGATTCCAGGAGTCACTGGAAGATAGGCCACGTAACCGAAATGTTTCAAATCAGTGCTATATATGTGGCAGGACTGGGCCTTACAAGAGAGACTGTCGAGTACAACTACGATCTACATCTCCATCCAGAGACGCTAGCAGTTCAAAGTCAAGGCAGGAAGGGTTAAAACAGTATAACTTTAAAGCTAAGCACAGGGAAGGAAGATGGCATAATACTGCCCTGATATGGTAAACAGCAGTAAGTGCCAAAACGATAATTTTAAGTTATTGCCAATTTAAGTTTTTTCTCTTGCACACGTTATATTTATTGTTCTAAATTAAAAAAATTTATTCTGTATTGTTATTTTAGTCAAAAAATAATTTACTACTTTTATTTAGGAAAAAAATAGCAGTTATTGCTGTTTGCCTTCTCATTAATTATTTTTATGAAAATTATAGTTTAAGCAGTAAATGTCGATAATGTGTAGGTACCAGCTATTAAAATAAAACAAATACACAACGAAACCAGTATATTCAAAGAAGAATCAAAGCAACAAATCATAATAATTTCTTGTGAAGAAAAGAAAAGATAGTAAGTAGGTATGGAACTTAACATTATTCTAATTCTATAAAGTGTTCTACATTATCATCCTTCAATGAAAGCCAGAAGTGATACTCTATTTTCAGGCATAAGGGGGCACAGTTGTGAAATTATACCTTGCTTCTTTTGCGAAGGGACACCTCTGCAAGTCTCTTAGCTTACTCGGAATTTCTAGTTTGAAGTTCACTCGAAGAAAATCATATTCTTTGAAAACACCATCATTCATATTATTTTTATAGAACATTGAACGGCTTCCACGTCTGAAATTCAACCGATACATCGCAAAGCAAAGGCCTATCAGTTTTTTTGGCTTTGGCCTTGGAATCTCCAGTCTTCCAATTTAGAACATCTTCATTTGTGAGACAAACTACGTTAATTTTTTTACCGTTTGAGTGTTCGACGGCATTAACGAAATTGTTGAAGTAGTAAATGTTTCCTCCATTTGAGGTCTTCAAGCTCTGTTCCATGCAGTGATGCACAGAATCCGCGCTCCTGAAAGTATGGCCAGCCTCAAAATACTTAAGTGTGACTTCAGAGGCTGAAATTAAATTTGTTTTTACCATAGTAACAAGCATGGTAAATAGGCACCAATTTTTTATTTGTGCAGCGCAATTATCTGTCTAATATAGCACTTTCACTGCATCCCTTTCTTCCATTAGAGCTTTACAATATGCAGATGCAATTTCTTCAGTCTTTCTTCCAGCCATTGCTTCATGCCACAAAATTTTTTTTTTGCGCCCCTACATTGTTTATCTGCCATTAAAGCAAATGTTAGATGGAAAGCCACAATTCTTCTCGTAAAAAATGTGTTCTGGCTTGCGGGAATCCTTGGAAGCATGATCACTTTTTGCAAGTCTACACTTCTTACAACTTCGGTTTCGACCTGTTCCTGAGTCACGTCATTTTGGTAGTCAGCTCTTCCTATTTTGGCTTTTTCGGAATGCTTTAACCATTGCAGACAGGATGTACAAGAGGCCTGCAATTGAGACGTTAAAGATTCAAGGGGTGACATATTTTTTAGCGCAGAGATTGCATTGACACCAATTTGTTTTTCGTCTGCTGTTCCATCTTCTTTAAAACCATCCCCTCTTTCAGCAAAATATTCGTCTGCTGTGGCTGTTGCCTCATTGTGCGACTTTACAATGCTGAAGCTGCAACATAGAGTAGTCGCATTTCTCATTTCCAAATTTTGGGTACATGTCTGAGACGATTTGCCGATAAGTGTAATAGCTCACTTTATTTTCCGGGTGTTTCTCAAGGCAATTAGCGTGCATAGCCGTTATTGTGATATCGTTAGGTAAATACAAACGTAGCAAGTAGTATAATAACTACCTATAATATTCCCGGAGCTAAGACGTTGTCTAAAACGTACTGTTCATAATATGTACATTTAAATGTGTAATAATTACACTACATTACTGTCCCTTGTGCTTCCCACGGCAAACTTATTTATTTCGTTGACGGCCCTGTAGGTACTTACCTTTTGCAGCTGGTGCCTCTTCGTGAGCTTTATTAACTAAAGACACTAAATATTGACTTAAACATTTTACTTATATTCAATAAATATAACACAAACTAACACTTCACAATTACTTGGCGAATAACTGACTGAACAAGTCTGGTCATGACTGGGAACTGAAAATTGCAGGTTATCTTTAGCATACACAAAGTGTGCACAAAAATTATCAGATGATGTTTAGGAAAATGGCAGTATCTGGTAGATACTGCTATATGACTCAACATATCGCATAATATTGAATATAAATGTGGAGGCAAAAGGCATTTACTAAGATACTGCTAATTTTATTCAAATTTGAATCTATATTCTAAGTGATTTGCGTGGGCAAACAGCAGTAACTAGGAAAGCAGTCGTTGCCTCTTACCATCACACCTAAGATTAAATTGTGAGTTACTGCTTTTTACCACTGTCAATTCTAGCGTAATTTGATGAGGTATATGCACCAAACTGTGTGGAGCTGCGGTAGTTACTGCTTAGGTATGACGTTAACATCTCTTATCCAGGTCATGCGAGGATAATTATAAACATTGCCAAATAATAGACCAACCAGAAAGAATCACATTAGACATACCAACTTTAAAGTTGATCAGCAGTGTACCACAGAGCGACTAAAGAAAGATCAGCTTGCAGATAGTGAAATAGCACTACTGCTAAAAGCTAAAGAAGAACGTCAACTAAGACCAAGGTGGAGAGATATTTCAACTAAGGCATCTACTTTTAAATCTCTGTGGGCTCAGTGAAAATGGACTCCTTAAACGAGCCTGGGAAAGCGCCGATGGAAATGTAGTGAAGACGCAATTAGGGGCACCAAGGAAAAGGGTATCGGAAGTTCTGGAAGAAGTACATAATGGAAAGTTTGGTGCTCATCTCGGAGTTAACAGAACGATTGACAAGATCCGCGACAGATTTTACTGGGTCAACTACTGCCAGGATGTGAAATCATGGTGCCGGCAGTGTTCAACCTGTGCCTCAAGTCAAGGACCCCAGACAAGATCTAGTGGGATGATGAAACAGGATGTTGTGGGACTACCGTTTGAACGTCTCGCCAGTGACCGAATGAAGACTCGATATGATCTCCAAGCTAACTCCATGGAATTTCAGATGAACGATAAAGTCTGGTTATATAATCTGCAAAGGAAGAAAGGAAGATCTCCCAAGCTAACGCCAGTATGGGAAGGGCACTATACAGTCATCAAAAGAATTAATGACGTAGTGTATAGAATTCAACGTAGCTCCAGAAGCAAACTGAAAGTTGTCCACCTCGACGGGCTCAAAGCATATCACGGACATGAAGTAGCTGATCGGGACGATTAGGTTTAAGACTTTTGAGGACAGAATCTACTCAGGTTCTCAACAGGTTGCAGATGGGTTTGCCAATTTTTTCAGGTCAGTGTATATAAACGACAACGATTTAGATTGTCCCTAACTAACCCACGGAGCCCATGTATTTTTTCTGTAGTCAACTGGTTTCTGAGGATGAAATCTTAAAGGCCGTCAGCAGGATTAAAGCGAACAAAGCAATCGGCCCAGATGGCATTCCAGCGTATATCTTAAAAGGTTGTCGTGATTATTTATTGCCACCATTAAAACATATTTTTGACCTAATCCTCAAAACCGCAACTTATCCAGATAGATGGAAAGTTAGCAAAATTCTTCCTATGCACAAATCCGGCTCTAGGCATGAAATAAAAAATTTTCGACCGATTAGTATTATGAGCTCCATTTCCAAGGTCTTTGAGTTGATTATTTTTGAACGATTATATCATGAAATTTCGGGCCGCATTACTTCATGTCAACACGGGTTTTTACCAAGAAAATCCACTATCACAAATCTCACCTCCTTTTGCCAATATGTCCACGAAGCTATCAATAAAAGATCTCAGGTTGATGTTATATATACAGACATGGAGAAGGCTTTTGATAGGGTGAGACATTGTATGATTCTAAAATCTTTGTCAGATTTAGATGTACCTACATACATTATTAGATTGATTCAGGCATACCTAAGTTATAGATTTCAATATGTGGAAATTAAGGGATCTAGGTCATATATTTTTAAGAGCACCTCTGGGGTTCCTCAGGGTTCCAACCTTGAACCCCTTTTATTTTTGGCAGCCATTAATGGCATAATTCGTAAAATTAAAAAGGCAAAGGGTCTTATACTTGCTGATGATTTCAAGTGTTTTTTAGAGATAGATTCCGTTGAAGATTGTCACATCTTACAAAATGATTTTTGTGAGGTTGCAAACTGGTGTGATATTCACAGTTTTAAGTTAAATGTCAGTAAGTGTGCTTGTATGTCGTTTACACTTAATAATAACCCTATTGTTTTTGATTATCTTTTAAATAATGAGCAACTGCAAAGAGTAACCCAACAAAAGGATTTAGGAGTTATTTTTGACACCAATCTTTCATTTTCTTCCCACATCTTGTCGAAGGTTGAGAGTGCTCAGAAGATTTCTGGATTTGTTGCCAGATCCACCAAGGAGCTTAGCATTGAGGTCAGTTTGTATCTTTTTGATTGCTTGGTGTTGCCAATCTTGGAATATGCCTCCGTCATTTGGTCCCCTCAATATAATATCTGGATATCACTGATTGAGGGCGTACAAAGGAGGTTTTTAAAGTGCATGTACTACAGGAAATTTGTTGTTTATCCCCAGAGAGGTTGCGACAATGAACACTTATTGGCGGTGTTTGATAGACTTTCTCTGGGTAAGAGGAGAATTAAAATATTCTTGTGTACTGTTTTTAAAATGTTGAAGAACAAAATTGATTGCCCTAATATTCTTCAAGAATTTCCTTTTGCAATTAACAGATTAAATTCCCGCAACTCAAGAATGTTTTATTTGGCATATCCAAGTACTAATCTTTACAAAAATTCGCCAATATATAAACTCTGCTATTATTTTAACTTGTATGCCTCTAATATAGACATTGACTTGACTAGTTTTAATGAATTTAAGAAAATTATTATAAATAAACTAAAATCGACATAGTTACCAGGTAATCTTTTAATATGTTTTATAGGTCTCGTATGTGCGTTCTGAGTGTTTATATATCTTATAATCAATTTTGAAATTTTAATGTTTTTTTAAACTGGCATGTAGTCATAGATGTCTTGCTTTAGTGTACATTTTATACTAGTTTTTAGTTTTTACTTTAAGGTTTATTGTCTTTTTGGCTTAGTATACTTTATTCATTGTAGATCTCTTTAGTTTTAAGTTGGTATCTGTAATTGGCTCTTGTAGCTGTTGATACTTGTGACAAATAAATAAGAGGAAGGCAATGTCATGGCCAGCAACCATCCGAATATTTTTGTGCTACCCTATAGAACGGACCTTGCCGTGTCTACGAATGAGTAATCGCCAATCGCAGGCCGCGAAGATTCAGGAATGCTGGAATTATCTCGATGCCCTGGTCGAGAATCATATAGTCTCCTCGCTTCTTCCCCAGTATTCGTGATAGATTTGAGATTGTATATAAGTAGCAGACCTAAAGCGTGTTGAGTTAGTTAATCATTGAGTCTTGAATGTTAGTTGTCCAGTTATAAGAGTAGTTTAGTGTCTTCAATTGTATACAGTGGTAGAGAATAAAGAGGCTATTAGTTTGAAATAGTACAAGTTGTAATTTTATCAGAACCCACGGGAAAAACGTAACAATATTATTAAATTAAAACTGAGTCATACAAAATTAGCATAAGAATTATTGGTTAATATTGGTTACGTATATGATTTGATTATATATTTTCATGTACACCAAGTACCAGCCAATGCAATTATATCCTACAGCTCAAGAACCGGACAATCCAAGCAACAGAAAAAGTCGTAGGTAGTAGACAGGCTGAACCAAAATGTAGGAACAAGGCTAAATCTATGTATTGTAATATAATTTATGGTTGTAATAGTAAAGGGAGGGGCAATCTGTAAACTAATGGCCGTATTATATAAAAAAAGAGGATGCGGTCTAGAGTTTAATCTTGACACACGATGTTGAAAAATAATTATTATGCTTATTATCTAAACACGTTTTGAAAACAAATCAGTACATGTTCAACAATTGTAGTGTAAAAGATCGCACAAACCGCGTAACTGTCAACTTGATTCAGTGCAAAGTTCTGATTCTGCCCTTCTGACAAGTTCAACTTTCTCTGTTTATCCAGTGCCGAGCATCGTTTCTAGTAAAATACCTCCCTGGTTTCCAGATCCCCTGAATGGACCCTTTATCAATATAAGTCAGTCATTTACCAACAGAGATCAATCACTTAAATTCACACCAGCTTAAATACGACAGTCAATAGCAATTTCTTAAATTCAATTAAAACTAGTTTATAATTAACTTGTACAACCAATTCTAAAGAGGAACAGTAACATTTAGCCGTTCCCCAACGGATATGCATGGGCGTCACGCTTTTTTGATAGTTATTTGATAAGCAGCGAGTTTTTGTCCTCCCCTGTTATCTTGGGCTATACACCTACATGAAATGAAATGGTTTATTATCCAAAGATCACAAACATGATTACATGGTAGGTCATACTGTAATATAGGATTCGTCAAATGAACAGAAATATAACATAATATGTCACAAGCTTAAAACTTCATCTACACTGTAAAAAGCCCTGGTCTGTAAATATGATTTTAATTTGTTTTAAATAGCTTAACTAGTTTAATATTTTTCATATCCGGCGGTAAGCCATTATAAATACGTATAGATGTTGCGCACGGGCCGTTATAAGTGCAGTGTAATCTACACTGGGGAGTACAAAGTTGTTCTTTTTTCCGAGTATTATACATAAGCAGAAAGCGGGTAGACAGAAACCTTCAGGTTGTGACAATATCATTAAGGAGTTTATGGATAACTTTAATGAGAACAACTTTTTCTGGAAAATCGATATTAAAAACTTTAATTGTAGTCCCAAATTTCTAATATAATATATATACTCATTAAAATTAACTATACAGAAACTCTCCAAAATCCAATTGAGAAAACATGAAATTAAATACTTACTCCGACGTATCCCATATGCTATCAATTTGAGCTATGACCTGTCTTCCCCCATCAACAACTACATATACGAAGTCGCCCGTTTTAATAACGCCAGAACAAATCGTGTTGTATTGCTCGTAATAGGTATTTCCATCGTCCAAGTCAGTTGCAACAAAAGCAACCACATTCTAAAAAAAAAAACATTTAACTTATTAACGTTAGAATGTTATAATGAATATCTTGAAAGAATTATTAATTTATTATTTACATTATTTATCAGTCCACAGGATCAAATACATGACAAATAGGTGACCACAATGCAATTAACAAGATACATCTTCACACATAAACCGGCAACAACTACGACTGGCACTGACATTCCTTTTTGTTCTTCTTGAGGGTGTAGTGTTGACAGTTTGGGTTTATCCCTTATTTTATTGGTATTTTTATAAAATATTTTGGGCGAGCATAGTGTGGAGATTTGTCATGGAAGGTAGAATACATTGAAAAGAACACGGTAGTTATATTTCTTGTAAAGTTTCAAGTTTCTGAAAACTTTCTCCATGCTTTCTACACAAAACCGATCATTTGACAGCAGTCAGAATCGTCCTGATTTTAAAAACTGCGTTCCAAGCTCCGTAGGTTTTATGCCGAATAAAAGCGTAGGACTATCCGCACAAAGATCCTATTAAAGTTTGTTGATTATTCCCAAAGCATTATATTGTACTCCACAAGGTGTGTAAAGAACACAATATGTTATGCGTGTTGAGGTTGAAAGGCATACTTATGTTTTAATATCGCAAAATATGCCTTGTGGAAAAAACGCGGTCAAGCTGCCTTTCCTTTTCCATGACAGTTAGTTGTGAGCGGAAAAATGAACCCAACGATTTAACAACTGATGCATCTCCACAGTATAATGTGATTCTAGAGTGTGCTAGCAAAAAGGGAAGACAACTGTGTTTTCATCATTGAAAGGTAAAACACTATTGATACATGTCCAATACAACTTCACTACTATGTTCTTAACCGAGTTAACTACCTTAGTTTCGTCAGAAAACTGTATTGTAATGTAAAATTGAAAAAATAAAGGAAACTTGCCCTCATATTGCTGACATAATATAAATTCTTCTTCGTTCTTCTTCTTCTATTGCCCTATCCGATCACGTACGTTGGCTATCATCATAGCTGTGCGGATCTTATTGGCTGCGCATCGAAACAGTTCAGCAAATGTTGCTTCAAACCATTTTCTCAAGTTAGCTAGCCAAGAAATTCTTCTTCTCCCAGGTCCTCGTCGGCCATCAACCTTGCCTTGAACTATGTTTTGGATAATTCTGTACTTGCTATTTCTCATGATATGACCAAAATACTCTAATTTTCCACGTTTCACAGTAAGCATGATTTCAGGTTCACATCCCATTCTTCGGAGTACTTTTTCGTTGGTAATTCTTTCTATCCAAGAGATTCTAAGAATTTTTTTTGAAAATCCACATTTCAAAAGCTTGCAGTTTTCTTTCCATAGTGTCTGACAGCGTCCAAGCCACTACACCGTACAGAAGAGTGGAGTATATATAACACCTGACTAATCTCTTGTTAAGCGCCAGATTCAGATCTCGACAGGACAGAAGCGGTTTCATTTGTATAAACGTATTTCTCGCTATTTCAATTATAAGTTTTATCTCCTGTGAGTGATCCCAGTCTTCGTTCAACGTGCAGCCGATATAAGTGAACTTTGATTTCCTTTCAACT
This sequence comes from Pissodes strobi, assembly GCA_016904865.1. Classification (NCBI taxonomy): domain Eukaryota; kingdom Metazoa; phylum Arthropoda; class Insecta; order Coleoptera; family Curculionidae; genus Pissodes; species Pissodes strobi. The sequence goes on from MU181971.1 coordinate 379,909, forward strand.
GGCTTATTGTTTATGTACAAGTTATCTGCTTGAATTAAATTTTTACTAATCACCATATATTTGGTCTTATTGACTTTTAAGCTCAGCCCGTACTCCTCACTAGTTTGATTAACTTTGTTTAACAACTCTTGTAGTCCTTCCATACTGTCCGATAACAAGACGGTATCGGATATTATTGATGATTTCGCCGTTAACTGTGATGCCCCGATTTGTGTTTTCTACAGCCTCTTTGAAAACGCTGTCCGAATAATGATTGAACAGGAGCGGCGACAGTATGCGACCCTGCCGTACACCTTTTTTGATGTTAATATATTCTGTCTGCCTATTTTCAACTCTGACTGTAGTTTTTTTGGCCCCAGTAGAGGTTAGCGATAAATCTGCTGTCTCTTCCATCCAGTCCAATATCTGTTAACAGATCTATCATTTTTCCATGTTGGCATCTGTCAAAAGCTTTGGTGTAATCTAAGAAACACACGTACACTTCGCAGTTTACGTCTCTGCACCGCTGAACCAAGACTTGGATTGCAAACAATAGGTTTGTTCTAGCAGCGATTTCAAACGGTACAAAGCCATCCGGAGTTTGCGCATAGCAATATAAGCGACGCTTATATCGCTATGCGCAAACTCCGGATGGCTTTGTACCGTTTGAAATCGCTGCTAGAACAAATCTATTGCTTCACGCGTTCCCAGTCCATTTCTGAACCCGAATTGTGTTTCTCCGTTGTTCTCTTCACATTTTTATATATCCTAGCATGAATGATCTTGAGAAATATTTTAAGTACATGGCATATCAGGCTAATGGTGCGGAAGTCCTCGCACGATTTTGCATTGGATTTCTTGGGCAATGTAATAAAGGTGGATGCAAACCATCTTTCTGGGATTATGCCAGTATTATAAATTTTATTAAAAAATGCAGTAAGTGTTTCAATGGTATCTTCGTCCATAATTTTAAAAATTTCTGATGATATTTCATCTGGACCCATTGCATTTCCGTTTTCATGAGCTTAATTGCCTGCTTTACTTCTGATATAGTGATATGTGGACCTTCAACAGTATCAAAGATTGGTTTTTCATTGTTCATCATCAAACAGATGTTCAGTATATTTTTCCCATATCATTAATTTCAAGCATAACACCACCATTCTCGTCAGATACATTTCGATAAGCTCTTTGTCTAAACCGGCCCGTGACTTCTTTGATCTTTTTATTTGTATTGAATATGTCATGTTTCTTATTTAGATCTTCTATTTCATTGCACTTTTCGGTCATCCATTTTGCTTTGGTTTCTCGGGTCTTTTTTCGGATATTCCTGTGAATTGCCCAATATTCTTGTGTATTATTCGATATAACTATCCGTCTTTCTTCCATGAGATTCATAATTTCGTCGGTCATCCACCCTTTTTTTCTTCTGTTTCGTGGTATCAGGTTTTAAAAAACGGTTGCTAACTTCAATTATTTTTGTTTCCATTGTATCCCATGTCTTGTCTGGTTCAGAAATGGATGTATGTATGTCCTTTAATTCAGATGTTAAAGCATTCTTTACTTTCTTTTGGATTTTAGGGTTCTTGAGTTTTTCGATGTCATATTTCTTGGACTTTCTCTGTGGCAGCATCTTTTTTAGTTTTGTCCTCAGTTGACATACCAATGGGTTGTGGTCAGAGGGGACATTCGCTCCTGGCTATGTCTTGACTGAAGTTATACTATTACGAAATCGTTCACTAATCAGTATGAAGTCAATCTGATTTCTTACTATATTGCCAGGTTTGTCCGCGGGTGATCTCCATGTATATAACCGTCTAGATGGCAGCTTATAAAATGTGTTGCTAACAACTAGTTTTTCTTCTCTGCAAAATTGAACTAATCTGTCACCTCTTTGGTTTCTTTGTCCCAGTCCGTAGAGCCCTACTAGTTTATCTTCTGCCCCTTACCGACTTTTGTATTGAAGTCCCCAATGGTAATAGTGGCATCTCTTTTTTTCACGTTCTTCATCACTACCCCAATCTGACTCTAGAAAGCCTCAATCTTTTCCTCACTCCTCTCTGCGGTAGGAGCGTACAACTGAACTATGTTTATATTGAATAACGTTCCTCTCAATTTCAGCATTATTATTCTATCTGATTGTCTGCTAGTTCCGATATCCGCCGATTGAATGTTATTGTTGACTATTATACCATCTCCCATTTTCATGTCACTTTCCTGTGTTATCAATGTAATAAATTTTGTGATTTTCCATATTACATTCTCCTGTTCCTTCCTGGCCATCTCATTTCGCTTATACCTAGGATGTCGATTTGTAGTCTTCTCATCTCTTGATTGCATTGTGTGCTTTACCAGATTCATAAAGGCTTTTCACATTTCAAGTACAAATCTTCAAGGTTTGCTTGTTTTTCAATTTACAGAAACTTCGCTGGATGACGGCCCGGGAAGCCCTGTAATCTCTTCCCTTGCCGGATCTTGGTATCCGAGATCCATGATCAGTAACTTATTTCACTTCTCCACAATTTTCTATGATGATTTTTCCTGGAAACTCTTATGAGTCTTTCATGCAGTAGTTTTCCGGTGCTTTCTGCAACCTTATGCCATTGATCATTCCTGATTGATCTGCCTGGATGATGTCTCATCCCAGGGACAAAAGAGTGCTCTTACCTCAGTTTGTTCTTCCACCCTTCGAGGAGGCTGTTGACAATACTGAGGGGTTCTGTTTATTACGACAGAAATCCTTCGTTACTTAAGAAAAAATCGGGCATATCTGTTCTTGGATAAAAAAGAATCATGAAGCCAGCCCAGATATTTCAATACCAAATTACATATCAAATCATAACTCGAGCATACAATGTGCTAATAATACATGGGCAGTAGCCTATTGATCGACTAATGTCGATTCCATTTGCATATAGTCCGTTCAGCCTAATTCACTCTAAAATATCATTTGTCTGTTAAAAAAAAAACAGTGAGGGGCCACAGGTCCTTAAACGATGAGAAAACAAAATAAGAACTCTCGCAGCCCAGGATATCAATACAATATAAAGCAATCAATGTTACTATAGAAGTTTCCAACATTCTTATAGGATACGGGCCAGCAGTTCTAATTACACTGATTTGTTTCATGGCGTCTAATAAAATTAATCATTCACTGATCCAGCATTGTCTTCCGGAACTTTAAATAAAATATAATTTTCAGAGAACTGCGGTGTTTTGTGTATTCATATCTATACCTCAATTTACGGCAGTTCAAAATACGGCTAGGCAGAAACAGAACACGATATTAGCATTGGAACAAGCGCAAACAACATTTGAATTAGAAAAAAAAGGTATTCACAGAATGCGGCACTTACCGGTCTGTCGTCGTCAATCAGCCTTTCCAATTCTTGCAACTCCGCTAATTCATCTTTATGTTTTTCCAATCTCTCTTTAAACACTGACATAACTCTTTTTGGCTCTAAAGGAACTTCTCTATTTACAAGTTTATAATTAGAAGATATTTCGGAAAATATTTTAATTTTTTTGAAAGCGCGATGCTTGGAACTGTACCGCGATTCAAGCACGTATAGGTCTTTATCGTCGTAACCTAAAAAAATAATAGGTATCTATATATAATAATAATATATGACTTTATTATACTAGTTGAAGCTAGACTTCCTCACTTAAACTAGAAATGTTTAACAATAATTATAATAAAGGTTTAGGCATAAGATATTAGCAAATAATAAATGAAAAATGATTTTAAAAACAACAGAAAAATAAAAACAAAAATAATATAGAAATACAGTATACAGTCAACCATCTTAATCAGGAACGAACGGTGGTATTCACTGAAGCAGAGACAGAGGCAGAGATTGTCAAGAATCTAAAATAATTGCACGGTGTGTTTTAATACGCTAAGCAAATTAGCATACTAAAAGTTACTACCAAAACTCAACCTAATCCAAAACCGAACTTGGACCTTACCGATTTTAATGATAGGGATCAGAATTTTGATTGTAGCGATTTCGATTTTATTAAAATTTTACTTTGACAGATTTCCACTGTAAGGATTTGATTAAGATCACGACAAATATTGACTGTCGAGATTATTACTGCAACTCCTAGAAAATAGGCGAAAATATGTATTTTATGACACACTAAAATGTGTTTACTTAATTTTTAGAGATGATACCATGGAGTATCAAATCCAATCATACATTTACTTTCAACTCAGAAAGCAAAGTTGTCAAAGACGTATTAGCCTCTGTCTGCCCTGAGGCCGACTTGAAAAACATAAAACACTTTAGGGTTGATACCTACAACCCCCTCTTAGAGTAATCTTTGCTTCAAAGGAAGAAGCGCTTAAGGGACTAAAAAATAAACATGTATTGGAAAACACTGGTAAATATCTAAAATACGACAGACACAAGCACAGGGATGTACTAAAAGAGCTCGAACAGAGAAAAGCTTCAGGTGAGTCAAACCTAAAAATCAAATATATTAAGGGCATTCCAAAAATAATCCAGTTCTTGAAAACCAGAAAGATCATACATCAAAAAACTAAAAACAGCAAATCCGACTGCACTAACTGAGATCTCATTGTGCTGTACCAACGCAAACTCACTTACCAACAAGCTAAATGAAATCCAGGTGTTTATGCGAAAAGAGCAACCCTCAATTTTAATGCTTACGGAAACATGGTTAAATGATACTATTCCTGACTCGTTAATCAACATTCCAGGCTACAAGATTTATCGTGATGACAGAACTAGTCACAGAGGAAGTGGAGCATGTATCATGATTAATAATTCTATAAATGGAATACAAAACTAAAATCCAGTTCAAACAATCAGTATCATATGCCAACCGCCATAAATGCAGTTTAGGTCAATTTGGTCCTTGCAAACCTAACATTTCTGCTGGGATGTATTTATCGACCACCAAACATCACGCCAAATGATAATACAGTATTGATTAACACTCTACATGACATATACAGGTCAAATCCAAACACCCTTATTTTTGGGAATTTTAACAACCTAGAAATAAACTGGAATAATCTCACTGTAACTGCAAATAATGCTTTAGCCCAAGACTTTCTCAACAAATATCAACAGTTGATTGTCTGGCAGGTGGTCAAGGAATGTACCAGATTTCGTAGAAACCAAGCTTCTCTTCTCGACTTGCTACTTGTAAGTGATCAAAAACTAATTTCTAAAATAAATTACTTACCACCTATAGATAAAAGTGATCACTTAGTTATTACCGCAGTGGCACAACTGCAGATACTTAATCACCCTACCAAAAAAATATTAAGACGAAAATTCTGGAAAGATAGATATACACAGGCCAACAATTATCTGATCGAGAAACTCACTGGTAATATGGAACATCCTTCAGTTACATATAGCACACTTGAAAGGGTAATAAAGCAAGCAATCGAGATATTTTTTCCTTTAGAAAGCTGTAGGCACAATGCAACAAAACCCTGGATCAATGATAGTATATTTAAAGAAGTAGATTTAAAAAGGAAGCTCTGGCACAAATATAAAGCATCTCGTACTGCAGAAAACTATGAACTATATAGGCAACAGAATAATAAACTAACAAAATTAATCCGTGATGCCAAATCACAATTTGAAGAAAACCTGCTAGAAAGAGACGATAAACACTTTTATAATTATATAAAACGCAGTCTAAATAGTACTCAACGAGAAATTGTTTTAAAAGACCCAACAAATCATGAAATAATAACTAACAACAAAACAACAGCCGAAAGTCCTGCTGAACAATTTTACAAAGTGTTTACACATGAAGATCTTTTAAACATGCGTCAGCTTCCCGCTTAGGCTAGGGTAAAAAACGAGATCCAGCATATACTAGTTACCGAAGAAAAGGTTTTAGAAGCACTAAATTCACTCAAGTCCGATTCCAGTCCAGGACCGGATGGCATACCTTCATTTTTTTTTGAAACGATGTAGCACAACTTTGGCTCCATTTCTGGTAAAGGGTCTACAGGATGTCCTCAACAACGGAGATATTCCAGAAAATTGGGCTAACGCATATGTAATCCCTATCCATAAAAAGGGAAATAAATATGATCCAGCCAACTACAGGCCAATGTGTCTTACCCGTCATTTATGCAAGGTACTGGAAAAAGTTATAGTGCCAGAAATGACAAATTTTCTTATTTTAAATCAGGTGATCCCTTCAACACAACATGGATTTCTGCCTCAAAGGTCTACCACCTCCAATCTACTTGAATCTCTGAACCATTGGACTAAAGAATATGATGAAGGCAGACCATTACACATTATATATCTTGATCAAGAAAAAGCCTTTGACAACGTTCCTTTTCAAAGGCTACTGTACAAACTGGTGTATTTTGGTATCCGAGGTAGTTTGCTGACATATATATAGGGATTACTCACAAATCGTGCCTTTCAGGTGAGAGTGAATGGTACTTATTCATCCTCAAACCGAGTTAACCGTGGTGTCCCACAGGGGTCGGTCATCGGACCTTTATTATTTATAACATATCTGAGTGATCTAAGTCAGATAATAGGTACCAACATTTCCTGTTTCGCCGATGATACCAAACTCTATTGCAATCCTTCTCTCGAATCACAGCTCTTTGAAGAGGACATCAGAAAACTTGAAACATGGACGCAAATGTGGCAACTAAAGCACTGTTTTGCATATAGGTTCAAATAATCCCTGCATCACCTATTGGATGGGTAACGACGAAATTAAGAGTGTGGAAGAGCACAGAGATCTTGGTGTCATTATAAGTCGTAATCTTAAATGGGAGATACACATATCACAAATGGTGAAGAAAGTCAACTCCCTAATGTATCTAATACAGAGAGCCTTTTCAAATAAATCCATAGAACTGATGAAGAAGATACATACAACCTATGTACGACCCAAACTAGAATATGTACACTCATTATGGAATCCTTATTACCTGAAATACATTGAAATCCTGGAGAAAGTGCAGGGTAGGTTCACCAAGATTCCTTACATACTAAGAGATACACCTTATAACGAACGACTTGCATTGTTTGGGCTTAGCTCACTTAAAGAAAGAAGGGACCGAGGGGGTTTAATTGAAACTTTTAAGATCTTAAACAACAACTACTCCCCTGATTTAAATTTCAATATATTTACATTCATCAACAACGAACATTCAATGAAATTAAACAAAGAGAGATGTTCGGGTATGGTAAGAAAAAAACTTTCTAATAAATCGCGTCGTCTACACCTGGAATGCCTTGAGTGATGATACCATCAGTGCACCTAACAAAAACATCTTTAAAAACAGACTGGACAAAAACCTCCAGTCAATTAACTCTACCTAGGTGCATTATCTCTGAACTGTGATAATTATTTAAATGTGATAATTGACTAATTAACTAACTGTGATATTTACTTAATTAACTAAATAATCAAATAACAAACTGTGATAAATAAATGACTGAAAAAGTGTGATTAAACTGTGATAAACGAACTGTGAAAGTATAGACTTAACACAATGCAGCATCTCATCGGAATTTCCGCTCACTGTTGCTCGCAATAATAATAATAATAATAATAATAATAATAATAATAATAATAATAATAATAATAATAATA
>MU181971.1:387907-441780 GCA_016904865.1 Pissodes strobi
AACATAATAATAATAATAATAATAATAATAATAATAATAATAATAATAATAATAATAATAATAATAATAATAATAAAACTATAATTTTATAAAACGCATCCATATACTTACTTATAAACATATCTACATAATATATGTAATTACAGATTAAATTAATGAATCAGTATAACATTCTTTAAAGAAACACTCGTTTTTTTTTCTAGTCTACATACGTCCTCACCTAACTATTCATGGTTTAAATACAAAACCCTTGGCCTAGTTTACATGTTTACTATTTATTTAGTTGAAGTTATAAGTCTAGAGTGTCAATCAAGACATTTTTTTTTTGGCAAAGCAGCGATGTTGTGAATTTGGGATATGAAGTCAAAAATCTAATGCAATTGAAATCTTTATTAAGCAAAAATAAACCGTTAGCATGAAAATAAAGATTTTGTGTACTAAGTTATATTTATTTTATTTTATAAAAGCTTTCAAATAAATTACCTTCTGGCTTCATCGTGAAATATTGCTTTACGGTCAGCACACAACAGCGGTCTTTAATCTCTTCCAAAGCAACATTGACATTCTTATCAGACTTGAACACTTCTTTCTCTAAAAATCTTCTACTCTGCACATGATATGTTTCATCCGGTCTCAAAAAATGGTTCCCATACAGCATTTGTTGACCGCCTTTCTCATACAGTCGTTCAATTTTTACAATGTACGGTTCACAGCCCTAGAAAACAATTAGCAGCTCAAATAAAATCTAAACGGTTGATATTAATAAAACCACTACAAATATAGTTTTATATTATCACAAATTATATATTATCGTATTTTTCATCAATCTCATGAAAATAATAAAAATTCTTTAATTGTGGGGGTAAATTTGTATGCCTCAAATATATAAAGTCGTTATTTTGTTAAGTACTTTGACTATATAAAATTTCCTGTTGATCTACTTAGGTCGAGGACAAATTATGTCATTATAAAAATCGTATACAAATAGTTACAAGCTCTATTACCAAAGAGGTTGAAAAGTTACAAGCTCTATTAATTATTATGTTATCAAGACATGTTTCACTGGTACTAAAACAGAGTTTTATCCACAATACCGAAACGGAATTTTTGCACTCGACGCGCGTTTCGCTAACCATGTTAGCATCATCCTGATGATGTAACTTTCCAACCTCTTTGGTAAATTGACATATTTCTGATCACATTGGCCAAATTATAAATATGTATTTTGGAACCGTAACAACTATATCATATGTTTATTCCAGAAATTTTAGTGATGACAATATAAATAACTTCTTAAGAGAAATAAATAAAGAAGATTGGAAATCAATATACCACGACAAACCACTTGATATAAAATGGCTTTTCTTTTAAAAATATATTTATACACTATTTTCACCTACACTTTCCATTAGTAAAATAATACATATAACTTTTCAAAGTTCATGGCAACGAAGGTGATATTTCCCAGGTAGGTTTTATATACTTCTTATATCATAGGAACCACAATTTGCGAGTCTAGTTTCTTCAGCGCAATGATAAAAACCAAAAAAAGGAAATCATACATGAAAAACAAATATTAACATTTACCTCTTTTTTTGCATCCACATAAACAAATTCCCCAACTTGAAAGGTCTTCTGATTGCAAGTCATAGTCTCCTCCGTAGAACCATTGCTGTTACTGCCATCTTTTAATACAGAATCATCTGAACTTCGCGTCTCGCTTTCCTCTTCTATCGATTCTTGCAACGATTTCTGGTGACGCAGTTTCTCGATAGCGTGTCTAGCGTCCAAACCTCTGAAAGTTAAAACCGCTGTGAAATTTCTTATTTTCCAAAATATATTTTTTCTAATAAACACTTATGAGAAAAAAAGAACAATTATTAATGTTTTTCTTAAGAATCTAGAGTACTTTTTATGCCATTTTCAGAGTTGATCGCAGGAAAAATAGTGTACATTACTCGTGTGAAAGTACGTTTGTAACCTCGGAGGATTTCAGCACGAGGCTAACGCCTCATAATAAATAACCTAAATAACCGCCTCGTTTGAAAAGTTATACTTTCGAGACTTGTTACGTAATATATATATTTTTTAAGGGATGGCGCTCGACGAGCGTTGTGTGTGCGAAGATGTTGATTGACACGGTTCTTGAATAGTTGTAGATTGTAATTAAGGGGAAACAGATGTCCTGGAAGTGAGTTCCACACTGATGCAATGCGCCAGACAAAGGAGTTCTTGTAGAGCGATGTTCTAGGTGTTTCCAGTCGTACGAAGAACTGGTGTGCTCCTGCCGTCTTAAGGAAACTGGCAAGCCAGCTGCAAAGAGAGGCTGGCAGGCCGTCACGCCAAATTCTGCCGAATGCCTTCGAAATATCCAACGCAATCGCTTGAGACTCTCCGTAGTTCTCAATTGCCCTACTCCATGAAGTATTGTTTCAATAATAAGAAGTGCAGTGACTACAGAACAAACAATAAGCCTTATGAGTCACTTATTAAAATTATTTTAAAAAATCATACATCGGAGACTGTACAAACTCTGTGAAGAACAGATATCGCCAACACAGTTGGTAACAAGGGACTTGGAACAAGAGATGCCCTTTTCAGTGTACAGGTGCTTTTCCAGCGTTGCAGGGATATTAATTGTGAGGTCTATGCTTGTTTTATTGATTATCAAAGGGCGTTTGATAAAGTTAAACACAACAAAATGATGGAAGTTCTGCAAGATAGTGGACTTGACGGCAAAGACCTACGCATAATTAAGAACTTATACTGGAATCAATCAGCTTCCGTTAGAATTAACCATGCCAAAACAGAGGAAGTGCAAATCTTAAGAGGAGTTGGCCAGGGATGTATATTGTCACCTCTCATATTCAACATGCACTCAGAGGCCATTTTCCAAGAAGCCCTAGAATACACGGAAGCAGGAGTACTATTAAATGGCGAACAAATAAACAATTTTAGATATGCCCATGACACCGTCATATTTGCAGACACTGCACAGGGACTGCAGCTTTTATTGGACAGGGTAGTTGAAGTAAGTAAGAAATATGGTCTAGAAGTCAACACCAGTAAAACAAAAGTCATGGTAATTAGTAAAGAAAGAATTGGAGAAGTACAGTTTACCACCAATGAGAAAGCGGTAGAACGAGTGTCAACATCTTGGCACAGTACTAAATGAACAATGAGACCATTCCCAAGAAATAAAAACAAGAATTGGAAAAGCAAGAACAGCTTTCAATCAAATGTCCAAATTATTCAAAACATAATTTAAATGTAAAACTAAAACTCAAGACTGCTCCGATGCTACGTATTCTCCATCTTGTTATACGGAGTAGAGTCTTGGCCCTTAACGGAAGCAACAGCAAAGAAACTGGAGGCATTCGAATTGTGGACATATAGAAGAATCCTCAAAATATCATGGGTGGACAAAATATCAAACACCCGAATACTCCAAAAGCTAAATAAAGAAAAAGAAATAATATACACAGTAAAACGTAGAAAATTGGAATATCTGGGGCACATCATGAGAAACGTAACCAAATACAAATTACTAAAAAGGCAAGAGAAGCATTGGTAGAAGACGAATATCCTGGCTAAAGAACTTAAGAACCTGGTTTGAAACATCCACCACAGGACTATTCAGAGCAGCAACAAATAAAATTATCATTGCTAGAATGATTGCCAACATTCGGTAACGGATAAGCACTAGAAGAAGATGTTGCAGAAATCTATTCTAAATTGGTTCGGTATTTTTGCTGCCTGTGAAATGCGGGACGAACGGCTCCCAGGGCCACCCAGCGCCCGGAGATCCGAATGGCCGGGGAGTTTACTTCCGTAATATTTTGATCCTGGGTGCATCATCATGTCCATATATTCCTACTGTGCGGAGGCAGAACGTGATTCGGAAAAACGACGCTTCCCAGTCCTGTCAATTCTGTCATCAGTCTTCCTGTGATCCTGATGTCCAGCTTTCATACCAGTGTTTTGGGCGCCTACCAGCTGGGCGCCTTGTTTCTGGTTTTTGTGTTTTGGACCACATTGCAATTCGGTCTGGACTCATTCGTTCTATGTGGTCTCTCCAACACCGGCGTCTCTCTCTCACCCATCTGACAACGTCCTGCACTCCCAGTTCTCTTCTGGTGTTCTCGTTGCGTATCCTGTCATGCAATGTGATCCCTTCTATTGTTCTTAGGATTTTCATCTATGATGTTCTCATTTTCCTTTTGGTAATAGACGTTTCAGCTCTTGTCTCGGCGGTGTAGGTCATTATGGGCCCGACGCAGGTCTTATAAATTCGTGTCTTGCTCTCTGTGGTCATATATTTGTTCTTCCAAATTATATCTCGCAAACATCCTGATACTCTTACGGCTTTTTTGATCTGGTTGTCCACCTCATTCAGTTCTGCTGCTTGATACATGTACCCCCAGATAGTTCAAATTCATCACCTGATATATAATGCACTCACTCACCACCAACATACATCGGATCGAATCTTTGGATAATACCACAGATTGTGTTTTTTTGATCGAAATTTGCATATTAAGCCTCTGTGCTGTTCGGTTGACTCTGTACCTCATTTTGAAGTACTAAACAATATTTTTTAAGATACCTTCACTAAAATCAGGATAAGTAATGCAAAAATATGTTTCCGAGTACATGTTGCCTAGAAGTCATTTCAGCTATATGATTTTGATGACTGTGATAAATGTATATTAGTTAAAAATTTCATGACCATAAATGATCTCAAGCAGTGTAATACTATTACTAATCATATGGGCAGAAGGCTGGATTTAATTCTCACTCACATGACCATTTCTGAATTGGAGAGGTGTATTGATCCGCTAGTGCAGGAAGATCCTTACCATCCATCACTAATTTTTAATGTTTCTATATCAAATGATTCTTTTATATACCTCAAAAGGAGACTTCTACCTTTTGTATCAACTACTAAATAATACTGATTGGGTAAATCTAGAATTATGTAATGATGTGCATAGTCGTGCAGAAATATTCTACAATAAAGTATTTGCTTGTATTGACCAAGCGATACCGGAAAAAGAGTCTGTGAAGTCCCTAAGACAAGAATATATTCAGTTATCTTTTCATTAGATTTGGTTACGAAAATAAAGCAAAAGAATCGGTTGCATGGGCAGGTTAAAAAAAGTATAAGAGTTTGAGGTGTATTATAAAAGCGCAATCCAAGGTAGAATTTGAATTGTATAACGAAAATATAGAAAACAACATTTGTAATGATCCAAATAGCTTTTGGTCATTTATAAGATCAAAAGCAAAGAGAAACGGCATTCCGTCAGAAGTTAGTTATAGGGGAAAATCATTTAGTGACCCCAAGATATCTCTGAAGCTTTTGCGCAGTACTGTAGTACTGCGTATAAAAAAGTATAAAAAATTTAAAACCAAAAAAAGCGACTAGGTCTGACAATATTCCCGCTTATGTCTATAAGGGTTGTGTGGATATTTTTTCCAAGCCCCTGGCAATAATCTTTAATCTTTCAATTAAAACCAATTAATTTCCTGAAAAACTTAAAAATGTAATAATTACCCCTGTTTATAAACAAGCAGGCAATGTAAATTCAGTAGATCAGTACAGACCCATAAGTGTTTTAAATTCTATAGCCAAAATATTTGAGTTCTACTTTATGGTGATATACTGCAAACATTCAAGAATAATTTTACCATGGAAGGCTTCTTAGAGGGCAGGTCCACTATCACAAACCTTTGTACTTTAACAAATATAGCTTCAGAGGCAATAGCAAATGAGCTTCAACTTGATGTCAGCATGACAGACTGCGCAAAGGCTTTTGGTCAGGTTGACCATGGTATATTAATAGATAGGTTAAGCGAGTTTGGTTTCTCTGAAGGAGCCTGTTCCTTTATGGAAACTTATCTACGCTCTAGAGAACAAAGTGTTAAAATAGGGAAAAGTATTTCTAATAGTTTTATTGCAACATCTGGAGTACCGCAGGGGTGTAACTCGCAAAGCTTATTGTTTTCGGATGACTTCAAAATGTTTAAAATAATCTCAACACCTGAGGACTGTCAGAGGTAGCAGGGGGACATAGATTGTGTTACACAATGGTTTAGCGAGAGTAGAATGTCATTAAATGTTAATAAGTGTCATGTAATATCTTTTACGCGGAAAAGAAATTATATTGAGTATAAATATTCCATAAGTGACTCTACCGGGTGGTGCATCGTGATTGGAAACATAGGAAATCCTATGCAAATTTAAAACTGCCCAAATATTTGCTCTCCTGTTGACTTTAGAGCAAAGTTGTAAGGAGGCTTTTTCAAGGTCTCTGTATGGTAAATATACATGCGGAATTTGAACAATTTTGGTCAAGTCGATCTTAACTTATTTAAATAAAATTGCAGCTAATTTTTCATTAAAATTCAACAGGTAATACTGTAAACACCAGCATTAATTAAACTTGTCAACCTATGATTTGTCAATGTCAAATAAAATTTGCAAACGGTAGTTTAGTTTCAAATTACTCAAGACAGTGACAAATCATAGGTTGATAAGTTTAATTAATGCTGGTGTCTGCAGTATTACCTGTTGAATTTTAATAAAAAATTAGCTGCAATTTTATTTAAATAAGTTAAGTTCGGCTTGTCCCAAATTGTTCAAATTTCGCATCTGTATTTACCATACAGAGACCTTGAAAAAGTCTCCTTACAACTTTGCTCTAAAGTCAACAGGGGAGCAAATATTTAACCAGTTTAAAATTTGCATGGGATTTCCTATGTTTCCAACCTCGATGCACCACCCGGTATAGTGGTAAGGAAAAAAGAGTGTAAGGATCTTCCGAGTGTATTTACAATCAACAATGAAATTTAACAGTCATGGTCAGACTGTAATAGGTAAAGCATACAAAGCCCTGGGCTTTGTAATGAGGAATTCAAACATGTTCAGAATAGATACCATTATTAAATTATATACTGCATTGGTCAGACCTCATCTGGAGTATGGAGGTTTCTTAGATATCTATACATAAAACAATTTAATATATACCCTTATATGATATCGTATAATAACTTCCTGAGTACGTTTAAAATAAAAAACCTAAGTAATAGAAGATGAAAGATGTAGACACATTCGCCATAAATACGGGAGTGCCTCAGGGCGCAATACTTTCACCAACTCTGTTTCTCATCTATATTAATGACCTGCTAACCGAAACCAATAATCCTGTATACAGTTTTGCAGATGACAGTACCCTTGTATACCAGCGATTGAGACTTATCACTGCAGACAGGAGCACATTACAACAATTAATCTGGCGAAAGTTTGAACCTTATGCGACAGAAATTTGGCCAAATTTAATGCTGCAAAAACCCAAGCACCCACGTTTACCAAGAAAGCTAATACGGCGTGCCCTGACATCATTATGGCAGGATCGACCATTCCTTCATCCACGTCAATTGGACTACTGGGTGTCACGGTCAACAGCAATATGTCCTAGCATAACCACGTTGCAAACATCGCAAAGTCAGCCTCGCAAAAGCTTGTGCGCTATTTCGCAACAAAAAACTATATACACCGCAGTAGCTACTCTTGCTCTGCAAAGGGCAAATAAGACCGTGCTTAGAGCATTGCTCACACATCTGGGGTGCCGCACCTAAGAACACCTAAAGCTGCTGGGTTTCATTCAGAAGAGATGTGCCTCTCGTCGGCGGCGACACGGAGTTGACCTGGGATCTGGATAGTCTGGAACACCGCAGACATGTGGCCGAGATTTCGCTGTTGTATAAATATTTTCACGGCAGATGCTCCCAGCAGCGCCTGTCAGACAGTCACGACAGACGGTTAGGGCTCACCCATTTGTCATACAACTGGAAGCACCTATAACGCTTTACAAGGACACCTATGTCTGGCGCACTGCATCACAGTGGAACTCACTCCCAGGACTTGTTTTCCCCCAATTACAACCTACAACTATTTAAGAACCATGTCAATCAACATCTTCGCACACGCTCTACTCGTCGAGTGCCATAGGATCTGTCTTTAGTGTGTGTGCCACTACCATTAAAAAAAATATATAATACAAATATATAAAACTCAAGTAGAGTAGAGATAACAATGACTAACATGAATTCTCCACAACAATACAATACACTCATATCTTACACATATTGCCTATAGGGTGGTCTTTTATTATTTAAATCTACTTACGTATAACTTAAGGCTGGAGATTGGAGTAGCTCTCCAAGTTTGCATAGTTCATCCCTCATGCCCATGAAAAACATCTGCAACTCGACAGAATCCTCAAAAACTTGAGAATCTGACCTAGATAATCGCCTCGCTCTGTCCAAGCATGCGAAAAAATCAGCCTGAAACGTATCTAGACGTTTGTACAGGTTTTTGTCCAGTCTTCTTTTGATAAGGTCCAACGAGAGAGCCCGTACCCTAAAAAGTACATACATGAATATTGCAGACATATTCAGCATATGTTGCTGATTCATTATGCATTTAATAGTATCAAACTCTTGTTTATGAATTCCTGATGTGCTTCTCAACGTACCACACGTCCTTATAAAAATAGATGGTTGCTCATAAAAGCATTTTAAAAAAATCAAGCCTAGTTTTTCGAATTATATGCCGTAACACATTTTTGGTCTAAAAATTTATTTGTTAACACAATTTTAATGAACAGGTCGAAGTATCAAAATTGAATTTAAAATACATTACTAAATGAATTAATTTAAAAACATCTACTCTGAAAATAATGTATGTTATTTGTTGAAGATCTGTTGTTCGTATTTTCCCTATTAAAACATGAGATTATTAATGTCGATTTATACGTAAATGGGTGCTGCAATATAAAACCGACTTCCTTCTCTGACTTCAAGTAGTCAACCTGACGAAAATATATCATATTAACATATATACAAAGTAAATGTGAGTACTGTAGATGTGACATCTTAGGGGTATTGGTGAATAAAAATTTTTTATGTTTTTTGTAATGGTCCTTACTCTAGTACGCTTCGTGACAAACAACATTGCCAGGATAGCTATTAGAAAACCAATAATTAATCACCTTAAAGCGGCAGTAAATAGTTAAAAGAAATTATTATCATTTCAGTAGTTATATAAAAATTTCTCACTTTTTTCCGTCGATCTCATCATGCTCAGGTAATTCAGCCATCGAATCGCTGTAACATCGTCCTTCGTCATCCTGATGGTTATATACGGTGGTAAAAAGGGTCAGCAGAATATCCTGCACGGCCTCTGCTACATCTAATAAATAAAATTGATAAAATAGAAATAGAGCTCAAATAATAATAAACTGAATACTAATAATAAGAAAAAATACGAAATTACAACTTTTACTATTTTAAACTAATACTATCTTTATTCTTTATCACTGTATACAATTCAACACACTAAACTACTCTTATAACTTTACAACTAACAGCTCTTTACAATTCAACACTCAATGCTTAACTAACTCCAACCCGCTATCCGCTATTTATATACAATCTAAAATCTATCGCGATCACTCCGGATGAAGCGAGACTGCTCTATATTATTCTCGGCCAGCCATCGCGGCATGGGGAGAATTCCACAGACCCTGTGTGATGACCCATACGTAGACGCGACAAGGCTAGATCTATAGGGTAGCACAAAAACATTAGGATGGTTGCTAGCCATGACATTGCATCCCTCTTAAACCTGATCGTTCCGATCAGATACTTCATGTCCGTGATATGCTTTGAGCCTGTCGAGGTGGACAACTTTCAGTTTGCTTCTGGGGCTATGTTGAATTCTATACACTACGTCATTAATTCTTTTGATGACGGTATAGGGCCCCGCCCACTCTGGCGTTAACTTGGGAGATCTTGCTTTCTTCCATTGTGGATTATATAACCAGACTATATCATTCATCTAAAATCCCATACAGTTAGCTTGGAGATCTTATCGGACCTTCATTCTGTCACTGGCGAGACGTTCAAGCGGTATTCCCACATCATTCTGATTCATCTTCCCACTAGATCTAGTCTGGGGTCCTTGACTTGAGGCACAGGTTGAACACTGCCGGCATCTTGTCAATCATTCTGCTAACTCCGAGATGAGCACCAAACTTTCCATTATGTACTTCTTCCAGGACTTCCGACACCCTCTTCCTTGATACCACTAACTGCGTCTGCACTACTTTTCCATCGGCGCTTTCCCAGGCTCGTTTAAGGAGTCCATTTTCACTGAGCCCACAGAGATTTAAAAGTAGATGCCTTAGTTGAAATATCTCTCCAGCTTGGTCTTAGTTGACGTTCTTCTTTAGCTTTTAGCAGTAGTGCTATTTCACTATCTTCAAGCTGATCTTTCTTTAGTCGCTCTGTGGTACACTGCTGATCAACTTTAAAGTTGGTATGTCTAGCGACATGCGCATCGAGTGCATATTATGGACCTAAGTTTTTAAATCCATAAGTTTAAGCTAATCTGTAAAGTAAATTTAAAACCTGTATTTTACAAAAGGTTACTAGTAATAGGTAATCCCACTACCAAATTTAGCATATCTAGAAGGTATATGGTACCATGGTTTGAAAATTTAAACCTAGATCTCACGTTAGTAAATCCGGATGTAACTTTGTGTCAACCCATTATTTTACTTTTCGCATAGAGAGCACTATGAGCTAATAATTAACAATTGGGATAAGTATTGACAATATAAAAATGACGTCATGCAGGTTCTTTTTTAATTTGAAAACCACAAAATTTTAATTATTGAAAATCATTCTGAAATGAGCGAGTGTGTCTACAGTTGTAATAAAAGAATATATTTTCCCAATAAACAATGTACAACATATTTATATGCCAAATATTTTTACCTGGAGCTTCATCATCGGCCAATTCTTTAAGTTGAAGACGTTTTTGCGAGACGATTCGTTGAAGGACCAGAGCATCTTTGTAAATTTGAGAATCAGGTTCATTGAATTTGCAGGCGTTGTCCAACATCAAACTTAAATCGGCAGCCTAAATGAAGGATAATATAAGTAGTATCAGTTTTAAAAGAGGTCTAGTCTTGTTTTTATTAGTTATTGACGACATTGGCAGGAATACTATTTGCTGATATTATTACAACTATTACTAATTCCACAGATTTAGAGAAAATGGTTGTTAAATTAAATATACATTGAGAACTGATTTTTTGCTATCAAAGTGTCAACTTCTTAAAAACACAGTTCACTAAACATTTTTTTATAGCCACCTTGAAGTTAGAGGAATCCCGGTAAACTGTCATTCAATTAATAATACTAGGGATAATTAGTACACTGGTTTTAGATGCTTCAAAATAATCTCTTTTCTCTACATATGTTTCGGCTTGATGAGGCCTTTATCACGGCACATATAACAACCAGCAATATTACTCGACCTGTCAGGCGAAAAATTAAATTTAACCTTGCTAATGTCAGTTGGGTAGGAAAAGTCAGGGCTGGATTTGAAATATATATAACTATGATTTTCCTTTAACAGAGCCGTAATATAAAATTTCAAATATCAATGGGTTATGAAATATATGTATACCTTGTTGTATGAGCAGGAAATCTAAGGAAATTCTTCTTGGAAGAATATCTCTGGTTTGTACAAGTTCTTATTGCTTAAACATCATGACTTTTTGCATTACACAAGTCATAAACAACGTTCGTCTCTCACAATGTCAATTATTTGACAAATACACGCCTATGATTTCGATTGAACTCCAATAGCAGTAAAATAAACCAGTCGTAAAAACACGACGCCGCTGGCGGCAGTTTGACGGATTTCCTACCAAGGAATATATTGCGCGCGGACTTGCGCAGATGCGAAAAAAGAAGATGTGATATTGCTGGTTGTTATATGTGCCGTGCCTTTATCAAGAGTAGTTGAATACTAAAATCTAAATTGTTATACCCTACTAAACCGCCTGACGGTATTTTGTTTTTATTGCACTGTCGATTATGCAGGTGCTTAAAGAGCAGGTCAGTTGGTCGTTCGTACTTAAAACGTCTGTTTTTTGTGACTTTTGGATTGCTAGGTACTCCAAGAGGTTCAGCCTTTTGCTTTTTGTTTCAGTGTGTAAAAGTTTGACATTATTCGTATCTATAAAATGGTTATTTTCTATACAATGTTTTGCTAAGCCAGAGTTTTTAATATTATGTAAAATTGATTTTTGTGTTCTTTAATCCTAATATTTAAGTTTCGACCAGTTTGTCCTACGTATACAGCTTCACAGTTCACACAACTTATTTTGTAAACACCAGATTTATATCATTTGTCAATTTTGTCTTTATCGTTTATTAGTCTTCTCCCTAGATTATTCTTATTAACCTGAATTGTTTTACAGCCAAATTTATTTATTTATTTTTAAACTTTATCTGTAATTTTCGGAATATAATTGATAAATTTAAACGGCTCCTTTTCTAATTTAAATGTAGGGTTATAAAATTGTTTGGTTAAAATGTTCTTGTTTTTTCTTTATTAATTTGTCAATTAAAGCGATCATAACCGTTATTAGTTGCAAATACTCTCGCCGAGTCTAGGGGAAAGCTGAAAAGTCTATGGATGAGACTATGAAAAACAATAAGTTTTACTTGCCAAGATTGGTTAGAGTCTTTGTGAATTATTGCATCTGTTGTTGTTGGTTTCCTATATATATCAAATTTAATGAATCTCTTGTCTTTGTAATATTTATGTCCGAAAAGTTTAAAATGTTGTTAGATTCTTTTTCCATGGTAAATTGAATTCTATTGTTTAGGGAATTTAAAAATGTTAAAAAGGTATCTAAGTTTCTGTTGGTTCCTGTAAAGATGCAAAATATGTCATCCACATGTCTACTCCAAAAAAATATATCTCTGATTAATGAATTGTTGGTGTTGAATAAATGCTGTTCAAAATCAGCCATAAAAACCTCGGCAAATAAAGGTGAAATTGGAGAGCCCATCGGTAAACCATTAATTTGTCTGAATATTTCATAATTATACTGGAAATAATTTTGATCTATACATTCACGAATTATAGATTTGAGCTTCTTTCTTTTACTAAATTATCAGAGCATTGTCATGCAATTGTTATGGATGCTAGATTAACTTGAAAAAGACTTAATAAATATACTGTACTGTATCAAAGATCATATACTTCCTAGTGATAATTATGGGCGTATTCCCGCAAATATAACTATACCAAATATTTGTGCCAGCTTTCAAAATGCTTCAAACAAACAAGGTTTTACGCCTGCATGTAAGACCATATTTTGTTAAACACCTTGTAATGTAACTTATAAAAGGATCTTGTTTTATCTATACTGTTTTAATTTCTAATATTTCTACGTAGATAAAACTCCACTTTATCTTAATAGTACCGTATTTCTATTAACATCTTGACTTACTATAAAGAGTGTACGAATATGATTGATTTATGTGGGAATTTATAATTCGGCATAAAAAGAAATATTCGGTACCGATCTAAATTACAGTATATTTACTTCATAATTACGCATGCAATTTTTCAAGTAAAAAGTGCTGATTAAAACTCCATGGTAAAAATTAAGTAAATAAAGGTGATCGTTATTAAAAAGTTATATTAATTTACTTACTAAATCTTCTACACTCTCGTAAAAGTTGTTCTTCATTTTATGAGCTATCCTCTCTATGTCTATAGGGTGCTTAATAACCTGCAAATAATAACATTTTATACCTACAAATATATACACTAACTGAGCCTCATGCATTAAAAAAAATAAATTTATAAACCTAACTTTTCATAAAATTATGATTTACAAAAAAAATACCTAAACGTTAATGCGTAAAATTTAATAATTCTCCACAAGACCTTTTAAATAAGGTGTCGCGCGGCCCTACGACATACTTAACAAAACAGTATTTATATACACTACGTTACATTTATAGTAGATTTATATACACATTGGAGTGTTTGTAATTGATTAAAAACATTTTTAACTCATATATTCTGGAAGAAAAACAAGCATTGGGAATAATCTAGATATATGTTGCCATTTTATGTTATAGTAATTTTTTTCAGATTCATAATTTGGTATTTACTATTTTGGCCATAAAATAAATCATATCTACCTCATAATAATCTGGGTACTCCATCCTAGACGGTAACTTCATGAAAATTTGACACAGCTGTCTATCACCTTTGGGGTCCTTATAATCTCTTACGGCTTCAAATAGATGTTTCAAAGCTTTTTCCAAAGGTGTCAAAATCTTTCTGGGCTTGTATCTAAATAAAATAGAAATGTTAAATAGATTGCATTATTTTACAACATTTAATGTTTAGCAAAGCGATAGTTTTATTTTAGTTGTTTCGCAAATGGATAGTTTTGAGAAAAAGTAATATATTCCATTCGGAATATAGTAGGGAAGCATGTAATCAATCAAGAATTGCTAAAATAATAGATCCATTAAACAGGGCATGCAAAGGCACACGGTTTCGGCAAAAACAAAATTAGGCTTTTACATGGGCCTATAAAACTCTGCAGAATTGGATATGAATTCTTTAGTTAAAATGAATGACATACAATATTGTAAGACTACGTACTTTAACTGGCTGCGAGTAACAAATTCAAAAATTCAAATTCAAATTAATTTATTTTTGTAAGAAATCAACATTTTTTCACACGTCAATAGGCTTAAATACAGTTAAAAAGCATAAAATTTAAGTACTAAGTAAGCTAGGTTAAAAATACATATAGATACACAATTTCACATTATTTAAACATTTTGTACATTATTAACAGTTCCAACTCTAAATCTAACAGGAGGAATATCAGAGTAAAAATAATAAAATTTCAATTATAGTGTATATGTCATATTCTGGTATATATGTGACATTCTATGCTTCAGATTTAGCATAAAATACCCAAGTCAATGAACAAAAATGCATTGTGTTTATACAAAGGATTTGTATACAAAGGATTAACTTTGACAATGATAACTCGTTAATATATAGTCCCAGATAAACCCACACCAGATGCGAAACCTCCCGCCTAACGCATGAAACAAGAATTCGTTTAAAGCTCCGCCTCCTTGGGATGGCCAGCCATCCCGAGAAATAGTCAGGGCAAGCTCTAGTGTGATTCTAAACGCGAGTCACGCGAGTCTTTTGGTTTAGTCCGAGAGCGTTACGAAAAATAATTAATCTTTATTATATTTTTGTTAAAAATACCTGGTTATAAGTGCCTTTATTTCAACTGTTCTACTAGAAGCAGTGGCGATAAATCATTATTTAAATTACCCCACGATTTTGAAAGGTATGCATAAAAAATATTGTTTAATGCACATTCCAGCACACTTATTTCCAAAATTATTGCATATTTTAAAATCGAAAGAGCACGAAATTCAATTAAATCTGAAAACTGGCAGATTCAAGGTTATAGTTAAATCTTTTTTAAATCCAACTAATGTTATACAGTGTCCGCCAGAATATTGGCCACATACGGGAAAATTTTTTATTATTATAATATCGGAACTTTTGTTTTAACCAATCAATTCTGCATGTCTGACAATCTAAAAATGCATTTTAACATTAAAAATGTTTCTGTTTTCCTAGTATAGGGACTAAAATCGTGAAAAAGTGCATGCTACATTTGCCACATTCATGACGTCATACGCGTGAGAGATCGTGTTAGTTTGTTTATTTAAACCCAAATTTGATTAAAACGTATAGGAATCGGTTCAAATGGCTAAAATAAATTGGAACTAACTGAAAATAACCGAAAGTTTATTGAACGACTAACCAAAACTAACCAAATGCACCAAAACGAGCTAAAACGTATCGGAACATATTACAAAAATTAAAGTAAGATAAAACTAATCAAAACGAGCCCAATTTTGGCGACTATCAAAACTAACCGAAAACATTAATTTGATTATAACGCGTCGGAACCGGTTCAAATAACTAAAATAAATTGGAACTAACTGAAACTAACCGAAAGTTGATTGGACCACTAACCAAAACTAACCATAAGCGCCAAAACGGGCTAAAACCTATCGGAACAGTTTACAAAAATTAAAGTAAGTTAAAACTAACCAAAACCAAACGAATTTTGGCGACTAACGAAAATAAACCACAAACATTAAATTTGATTATAACGTATCGGAACGGGTTCAAGTGACTAAAATAATTTGGCCCTAACTGAAAGTAACCGAAGGTTGATTGAATGACTAACCAAAACTAACCAAAGGTTTAGCACCAAGACGGGCTAAAACTTATCAGAACATATTACAAATAATGTTAAGTTAAAACTAACCTAAATTCACTGAATTTTCGCGACTAACCAAACACATTAAAATTGCTTATAACGTATCGAAACCGGTTCATATGACTAAAATATATTAAAACTAACTGAACTTTACCGAAATTTGATTGAACGACTAACCAAAAGTTACCAAAATGGGCTAAAACGCATCGAAATAGATTTAAAATATTGAAGTAAGTTCAAACTAATCCAAATTAACCAAAAACATTAAAAATGCTTATAACGTCTCGGTACCGGTTAAAATGACTGAAAAAAATTGGAACTAACTGAATTTTACCTAAAGATGACTAACCAAAACTAACCAAACGAAAGTAAAAGCATCAAATCGGGCTAAAACGTATCGAAATAGATTAAAAATATTAAAACTAATCCAGATTAACCGAATTTTGGTGACTAACCAAAAATAACCGAAACCACTAAAATTGTTTATACCGTATCGGAATTGGTTAAAATGATTAAAATAAATTAAAACTAACTGAAATTAACTGACAGCTGATTGAACGACTAACCAAGACTAACCAAGACTAACTAAAAGCATCAGAAAGGGCTAAAACATCTCGGAACATATTAAAAATAAAAATATTAAGGTAAGTTGAAACTAACTTTAATTAACCGAATTTTGGCGACTAACTAAAATTATCCAAAATATTAAAATTGGTTATGATGTACCGGATCCGGTTCGAATGACTGAAATTAATTAATATTAACTAAAACTATCCGAAAACTGATTGAATGACTACCCAAAACTAATCAAAATCAAGCATAAACACCAAAAAGGGCTAAAACGTATCGGAACTGATTAAAGGTATTAAAATAAGTAACTAACCCAAATTAACCGAATTTTGACGACTAACTAAAATTAACCAAAAACTTTTAAAATTGGTTATAATGTATCGGAACCTGTTCAATTGACCAAAAGAAAATTAGAACTGGCTGAAAATATCCGAACGTTGATTGATTGACTAACAAAAACTACCAAAAATTAACTAAAAGCACCGAAACGGGCTAAAACGTTTCGAAATAGATTAAAACTATGGAAGTATGCTAAAACTAATACAACTTAACCGAATTTTGGTGACTAACCAAAAACGCCAAAATTGGGTATAACGTATCGGAACTGGTTCAAATGGCTAAAATAAATTAAAACTAACTAAACATTAGCTTTTTCTGGTGCTTTTAGTTACTTTTGGTTAGTTTTGATTAGTCGTTTAAGCAAGATTCGGTTAATTTCAATTAGATTTAATTTATTTTAATCATTTGAACCGGCTCCGTACGTTATTTCCAATTTTAGTTTTTTTGGTTAGTTTTGGTTAGTCATTCAATAAACTTACGGTTACTTTCAGTTAGTTCCAATTTATTTTCGTCATTTGAACCGGTTGCGATGCATTATAACCAGTTTAAAAGTTTTTGATCAATTTAAGTTAGTCGCCAGACTTCGGTCAAATTCAACTTACCTTAATATTTTTAATATGTGCCGATACGTTTTAACACTTTTTGGTGCTTTTGAATACTTTTGGTTAGTCGTTCAATCAATTTTCGGTTGATTTCAGTTAGTTTTAATTATTTTAGTCATTTGAACCAGTTCCAATACGTTATAACCAATTTTAATGCTTTTGGCTAGTTTAGGTTAGTCGCTCATATTCGGTTAATTTGGGATAGTTTTACCCTACTTTAATATTCTGAATCTGTTCCGATACATTTTAGCCCATTTTGGTGCATTTATTTGCTTTTGGTTAGTTTTAGTTAGTTATTCAGTCAACTTTCGGTTATTTCTAGCTAGTTCCAATTTATACTAGTGGTTTGAAGCGGTGCCGATATATTTTAATCAAATTTAATGATTTGGTTAGTTTTGGTTAGTCCTTAAACGTTTGCTGGTTTTGGTTAGTTTTAACTTATTTTAATGTTTGTAACCTGTTTCGATACGTTTTAGCTCGTTTTAGTGGTTTTGGTTACTTTTGGTTAGTCGTTCTATCAACTTTCGGTTAGTTTCAATTTATTTTCGTTATTTGAATCGGTTGCGATGCGTTATAACCAGTTTAAATGTTTTTGGTCAAATTAAGTTAGTCTCCAAACTTCGGTTAAATTCAACTTATTTTAATATTTTTAATCTGTGCCGATACGTTTTAGCCCTTTTTGGTGCTTTTGGATACTTTTGGTTAGTCGTTCAATCAATTTTCGCCTGATTTCAATTAGTTTTAAATTATTTTAGTCATTTGAACCAGTTCCGATACGTTATAACCAATTTGAATGTTTTTGGTTAGTTTAGGTTAGTCGCCAATATTCGGTTAATTTGGGTTAGCTGTAACTTACTTTAATATTTTGAATCTGTTCCAATACATTTTAGCCCGTTTTGGTGCTTTTATTTGCTTTTGGTTAGTTTTGGTTAGTTATTTAATCAACTTTCGGTTACTTTTTGCTAGTTCCAATGTATATTAGACGTTTGAATCGTTTCCGATATGATTTAATGAAATTTAATGTTTTTGGTTAGTTCGTGCTTTTGGTCACTTTTGGCTAGTTTATTTTAGTCATTTGAACCGATTCCGATACCTTATGATCAAATTTTAGTTTAAATAAACAAACTAACACGATCTCTCACGCGTATGAAATCATGTGGCAAATGTAGCATGTACTTTTTCACAATTTGAGGCCCTATATTAGGATAACAGAAGCATTTTCAATGTTTAAATAAATCGGCATACATTAAAGCGTATTAAAGGAATTTCTGTAAAAAAGTCAGAGCAGCCATAATAACACAAGATTTCTCTAACCGCCTGTTGGGAAAAAAGAAAGTGAATGGCTATTGCAAATTTTTATTTTTCCTGAACCAGTCCACAACAAAACACGTTTCCATTTCATTGGTGCAGACCAACTATTTTAGTTTTGAAGAACAATTCTATAATCATACCCATATTATTTGGTGCAGGCCGCGTATAACCGCCACGTCAAGGTTAAAGTTGGCCGACGAGGAATTTGCCGATCTTTTGCATCTGGTGTGGGTTTATCTGGGATATAGTGACAATTTATTGAAGAAATGAACAGAGAAATAGTTTATAGATAGTCTAGATTTTTGCAATCTTAAAAACTCTGTTCTAATATGGTTGTTATGGTGTCATGGTTACGATGATCATTATTTCTTTGCAGCATATTTTGGTTGTTATATGCATATAATAAACATGCAAACACAAATCTTGATGGTATTGTCATTATCTGTAAGTGAGTAAATTTAGTTTTTACATCCGCTTGATAATCCATCCCACATATTGTAACGGAATATATGTTATGAAATATTTCTCTATTCCGCTCCATTAATTCTACCTATTTGTCAATGGTTTTCAATGTTTAGTATATTGATAGGCAATGCTTGAATGCTTCCTTAGCTTGACGCCGTGTTTCTTACAACCGTTGTCACGTGTTTTGAACTGGCCAATGAAAAACAACCGTTGAATTTTAAATGGGTAGAATATACAGTTTTGAAGAATTTCGTCTCATCTTGTGTGAAGACGTCGGCTCGGTAAGCAGTGGTAATTTTTGATCTTAAAATATCTTATTCTGCATATTTTTCAATAATCCTTTCCTACTTTAAATATATAATTAAAAATTGTTTCCAATTCAGTTAGATATATCTGGCTTTTGTATTCCATTTTCAAGTAATTGCGATTTCAATAATTCTAAATTTTTTTTTGTGACCTTAAGGTTAAATACCAATTTTCTGGTGAATAGTTGCGTTTCTTATTGGTCAAATTCGAGTAATTTGATAATAGTTTAATCCAAATTTATCGAGAACAGAATTATTTCACCGTTTTAAACGGTCACACACATTATTTAGATATTTTCATTTAGATTTGACGATTGTTGGGAGGATTCGCAGAGCAGATTTTATCTTTTCCTGTAAAAGGTAGTAAATTGAATTTCTGGGGGAATTTCTCTGGGTTTTTCCTAGCAATGTTGTTAGTTATAGTAAATTTTCAGACTTATTTCATTACTTTTTCGGTTTATTTGTTACTTTAAACTATAATTATTGTTGCTTATCGTGTCAACGTTTGATCCATGATGTATCTGTATTGATTTGCTTATTAAAGAGATTAAGCACGTGTAAAATTACCTGGTTGATTTTTTCTTTATCTATAAACATAGTTCCTATGTCAAAGCGAGATAGTAATTATCTTATCTTTATCTTTGATTAATTGAGACGTAATTTACGTCCAATTATTGTTTATGTGCCAAGGGCCATCTTAATAAATTAAGTATCTATTTGGAGTCATTAGACTTGTTTAAGAGAGGTTATACCTCGTTCTTCCTTATTTTTTAATTAAAGTCTAGTAATTTTCTATTTGAAGTTGCCGAGAGCCACTGTTGGACAAGTTTCATAATTTTCTTTTAAATTTCTAATTTCAATCATTATTTCCTTTGAATTTCATATCTCTAATTAAGGAAACGAAATACCTTGAGTAGCAGTAATTATTCATAGTGTCATTTAATCATAATTATCTATAATTTTTGCTGAACTTAAATTGTAATTTAAGTTCTGATTATGTAACCAGTGAATTTTCAAGTTGTTGGCTAAAACCTTGTATATCAAACTGAGGTCCACAGGATATTCCTCTGTATAATTATAATTATAATTAGCAGTGTACACCGGTCTAAGACACCCAATTCACAAGACAACAAACACGCAGATCATTGTCGTGACAGTCGATCCGGTAGCAGGCACGTGCAGACAACTGGGAACTATTCCTGGAATGACTGGTAAGCCCTGGACACGCCTATAGCTAGGAAGCTTAGGTACAGGCAGTTGAAGTTTCCAGAGGAGGTCCCAAACGATCACGTGGTTTGCGGATAATATAAGAACAGTTGGGAACGTAGGTAACGCGTCCGAGCCGACCTAGACTTTATTTATTTTAAATTTGTTAAACACCAAAGCTAATTTCATTTTCATCATTTTGGTAAATCAAATTCTCAGTAATCAATTGTATTTGATTGCATTTGTAATCTAATTTTAAGTCACTTCTTATTTTTACCATTTTTGTTAACTAAATTCTCATTAATCAATTGTATTTGATTGCATTTATAATCTAATTTTAAGTCAATTTTCATCTTTCATTTTTGTAAACTAAATCTTCAGTAATCAAATATGTTCATAACTACAGTGCACATGGTACCATAAGTTGTAATTTAAACATATAGCTAATATATAGTTGTTTTTAATTTACCTTTTTTGATTTATCGTAAGTGGCGCCTTATAAATTTTAAATCACCAAAGGAAATAATTTTATCCACCCCTTCAAATAAACTAAATAAATTAACTTTTGTTCTATTCTTACAAATTGGTGAATGAGCCAAATAATAAGTTATAAGTGCGACTGAGCTAGAAATTCATCACAAAGTGGGTAACACTAATTAGTTACAAAGTGGCGTCCAACTAATTAATTAAAATAATTAAATACCGTTTAGTTACAATATCACTCTAAGAGCTCTCCTCTATAATTTGAAGACTCTCTCAGCCTGGGCACAATGTCCCCAGGCCGCAAGGACATAGCAGGCTACTGAATGAAATAGGCCAAAAAATAGTTTTAGAAAGTCGGTCTGACAAATGGTCTATGTGATTTTCAAAGCTTCAGGTGTGGTCCAGGTAAACACCCAAAAACTTTATATCCCCCGATCCATGGTCCTGTATTTTATCTATTTGTCTCAGGGTGTAAGTTGAGATTTTTTTTTCCTTATTAAGGGTAAGTTTATTACAAGTAAACCAATCTTCCAACTTTTTCAAAGTATCTTCTGTTTATGTAAGCAAAGTTTGATAGTTTTGGTCCATACTGAACAATGCAGTATAATCGGCAAATAAACTTAAGTTTGATTCAGGAGCTGCCATCCTTATGTCATTTATGTATATTAAGAACAATAGAGCTGCCAAAAGAGAACCTTGTGGCACTCCATGTTCCACTGTCACATTGCTTGAATAACCATTAAAGCAAGTGATCTGTGTGCGGTTACTGAGATAGCTCCTGAATAGGTCAATACTATACTGACACCATAATAATCCAATTTCTCAATCAAGATGCTATGAGAAACACAGTTAAATGCCTTCGAGAACTCACAGAACACAACGCTCATGTGTTCGCCCCTGTCGAAAGCACCAACAATGCCTCCCAACATTCTCAGGATGGCTTTAGAGGTTGACCTGCCCTCTCTAGAACCATATTGGCAATCTGTGAATAGGTTTTCATTTTTAAAGTATTTATAGAGTTGCTCTCTTAAAATTGATTCATATACTTTGGAGATAATTGGGATTAAGGCAATTGGTCTAAAATTATTTGGGTCATTTAAATCTCCTTTTTTGGGTATGGGTACAATTTTGGGTATTTTGAAGCTTGTTGCATGTTTTCAGTTAAGCGCATATTTATTAAGTCTGTCAGTGGAGCAATAAGGATGTTTTTTTTAAGTATTTTAGTATGTCTGTAATAATATCATATATGTCCCTACTATTCCTAATTTTTAAGCTGTTTATTGTGTCCCTCACCTGGGTTTGACCTACTTTTTGAAATGAGATGACTTCGATATTTTGCATTTTTAGTCATGGAATCAATGTATGTGGTATGACTTCCACTGTTTTGTGAGCTTAAAATTTGAGACACTAATTGGTTAGCAATATTTGCAAAGAAAATATTAAAATCTTCAGCTTTTAAAGAAGTTTCGAACTTTTTAGCAAGTGTTCTATTAGAATGTTGGTTTATGATTTGCCTGCTTAATAAATGCAGTTTTTCAGGTTCAAAAGTTCTGCTAATTTCCAGGTTGCCCCAGAAATCTGTACATGAGACGCACGAAACGCCCATTTAGCACTGTAAAGCTAGAGAGCCAACCACCCACCAATGGCTCCCCATTTTAGGGAGCCACTACAGTTAAACTCGGTCTTATGATTAATCAACGGCACACTTTCAAGTTTGGTTCTTTTTTTCATTGCATTTAATCTTACTCTTCAAATAAATGAGATAAATAAGACAAACGTATTTTCAGTGATACTAAAAAGCTTGTACCAGTTTCGCTTCACTTTTAAAACTTTTACAATTCAAAGTGACAATGTGAATAATAAGAATCACTTTTCTTAACCTAACGAACTATTTCGAGAATGAAAGAGCAAACGGCAATTAGATTTTCACTATAAAACCGAAGGTTTTTATGCGAACAGCCTTAGACAGTGACTTGGCGTGTTTAGTTTTTAAATAAATATATGGCCAAATTACAGATCAAAATTTAGACGTGACATATTTAAACGAAAAGTAGATATTTTCAAATGGAAGCGATTTAATATTATCGCAAGATCAGTCTGTATAAAGCGTCAGAAGGAAAAGGAATTTATCACGGGAAAGTGGTTCATTATTTTATTTACAAGCATATCTGTAATCAGCATTCCTGATTTTTTTAAAGTTTTGATTTTTACCTTCCAACATGTTGGAAAGTAGGCACTTTCCGTCCATGAGTGCAAGGTCGGAAAGTAGGTAAGCACTTTCCTACCGTAGGTAGTGAATGAGGGAAAATAAATGCTTCTTCTTCTTGTTTGGCTCTACAACTCGTCGTGAGTCTTTGCCCCATTCACTATTGCCCTCCATCCTTGGCGGTCTTGTGCCTCTATTTCCCACAGTCTAATGCCCATCTTCCTAAGGTCTGCCGTTACAGCGTCCCCCCATCGATTCCTGTGCCGTCCCACTGGTCTTCTGCCAACCGGTCTCTCCCAAAAAGCTGTGTTTACAAGGCGCTGGTCATCGTTCCTTATTACATGACCTGCCCATCTAAGCCTATTAGCCTTTATATGCCTGGTAAGGCTCTCTTTCCCAAATAGTTGTTGGAGTTCATGATTATGTCGACGCCTCCATTCTTGCGTATTTGCATCCTCACAAAGGCCGTAAATGGCGCGTAGAATCTTACGTTCCCATACCAGCAGTGTATTCATTTATTTTTGGTTAAGAGTCCAAATCTCGCTTCCATATGTAACCACAAGGCGGATTATGGTTTTGTAAATGCGAATCTTAGTATTCCTGGAAAGAAGCTTAAATTTTATTAAGTGTTGAATGGAGTAAAAGGCCCTATTTGCCGCGACTATTCTGGCTGCCACATATTTCTCCATACGGTTATCCTGGGTAATTATCGCTCCCAGGTACTTGAATTCCTTTACAACTTCAAAGTTGTGGTCGTTAATATAGACGTTCTGCCTGACCCTATTTCTGGCATTCCTTGGCATTACCATATATTTAGTCTTGTCCTCGTTGACTTTGAGGCCCACTTGCAGTGCAGCTTCCAAAAACGACAGAAAATTCCACATACATCTCGCGTTGACTGAGTATGGTATCGACGTCGTCAGCGATTGCTAGAACAATCTTCGATCCTCCGAAATGCTTGTGATCAAGTCTGCTTCAACTTTTCGCATTGAATATTCTAAAGCTAGATTGAATAGCGGGGGGGATAGTGGGTCTCCCAGTCTTAAGCCGGAATTAATATCAAATGTTTCCGAGCTGTGACATCATACTCGTACTTGTGCGTAAGAGTTGCTGACGCACATCTGCGTCATTGACACCAATTTCTTTGGGATACCCATTTCGATCATTGGTGACCATAGCACTTTCCGGGTGATGGAATAATAGGCCTGTTGAAAATCTACGAAAATCTGGTGCACATCTTGGTTAAACTCCCAATATTTCTCGAGTATCTGTCTAATGGTGAATATCTCATCAATGGTTGATCTGACAGGTCTAAAGCCGCATTGGTAGTCTCCCAGTCTTTCTTCTCTGAATGGTGTTAATCTTTTCAATAGTACAATGGATAATATTTTGTACGCAACATTGATTAGTGAATTACCTCTATAATTTTTAAATGATTCTTTATCTCCTTTTTTATGCACTGGGATAATCATGCTCCCGCTCCACTCAGCCGGCATCTTCTCTTGTTCCCAAATCATTTTTGTAATTTGGTGTATTTTGGCATGTAGTTCAGGTCCACCCTTTTTTATTAGTTCCGCTTCAAAGCCATCACTTCCTGGAGCTTTTCCACTTTTCAGCGCTTTTATTGCTTCTTTGACCTCTTAGAGTGTTATGTTGATTTTTAGTTCCGCTGTTTGGTGCTCTGCCACTTCTTCATTTTATTCGTTACGTGTATTAAGCAAATTTTCAAAATATTCTTTCCATCTTCTGATGATGTCTTGCTCCGC
The DNA here is from genome assembly GCA_016904865.1 of Pissodes strobi. Lineage (NCBI taxonomy): Eukaryota > Metazoa > Arthropoda > Insecta > Coleoptera > Curculionidae > Pissodes > Pissodes strobi. The sequence goes on from MU181971.1 coordinate 413,381, forward strand.
TGTAAGTAATTCTCCCGTTTCCTTTTTCACAAAACCAACTGTTTTCATGTTTGTTTCTCTTCTCTGTACTTTAACCTCTTTGTAAAACTTTCTACACTGGTTATGTCTGTTCTCTATTTCCATCCTCTCAATCTGTTTGTTTAGGTATGTTCTTTTCTTTACTCTTAAGGTTCTTCTTGCTTCCGCTCTCTTCTTATTAAAATTTTCCTTAGTTTGGTCTGTTGGGTTCGATAGATATTCCATTCGCTTGGTTTAATATGTCCTCACATTCCATGTCATATCACTTTCTTCTCGTGCTCTTGTTCTTTCTCCCCACACATTCTTCTGCCGCCTCCATTATGACTGCTTCACTGCTTGCCATTCATGCTCTACCTTTGTGGTCTCCATTTCTTCTAGTGCTTGAAATTTGTTACTGATGGCTAGTTGGTACCGAGCCTCACTTGCCAAATCTTGCAGCCTATCCGAATTCCATCTGTCGATCTTTGTGTGTTTCTCCTTTGCTTGTGTAGACAGCCTAGTTCTTAGTTTAGCCCTAACTAACATATGGTCAGAGTCGCTGTCTGCTCCTCTCATACTTCGAGCATCAATGATACTGCTAGAATGTCGGCCGTCTATCAACACATGGTCTATCCGATTCCGAGTTACTCCATCGTTTGACACCCAGGTTTCTTTATATATGTTTTCCTTTGAAATTGGGTGGTCTTCACGATCATGTTGCAAGTTGAAGTAAAATCGATAAGGCGTGACCCATTATCATTCCTCATGCAAGCTTTGGTTACCAGCTATCAGTCCTAAATACTCTTGTCTACCTATCTTGGCGTTCAGGTCCCCGAGTATAATCTTCATGTCGTGGCTTGGAGCTTCTCTGTATTTCTGGTAAAGAGTGTCATAAAACGGTTCTTTTTTTGTCCTCCTCAGCTTCTTCTGTTGGAGCGTGGACTGAGAACAAAGTCAAGTTGTACCATTTACCTTTAAGTCTGAGCGTACAAATATGCTCGTTAACTGACTTAAAGTTTAAAACAGTCGATCTAAGTTCCTTGTTAATCACAAAACCACACCCATATTCGTGCCTATTTTCATGTCCAGACCACATAACTAACGAGTCTTCCATCTGTATAGTTCCACTACCTGCCCAACTTATCTCCTGGATAGTTGTCACGTCCATCTTCAGTTGTTGTAATTGTTTTATGGCTCTGATAGCGATTCCAGGTCTGTACCAACTTAGTACGTTCCTAACAGAATGTCCTTTTTGCCCTACTGGTAGCTACGCTACCGCCGGCATAGCTCCCTGGATATTGAAGGTTACTGAGCCCTCTCACCACGTCAAGGTTGAAATTCCCTGTTCGATAATATTTTTCCACCCCTTTTGGCAAGAAACTTTGACGCATCGTAAAATTACAGAAAACAATAACTGTTTAATGGCATTTACGTCTTAGCAACCATCAGTAAAAACCAACTAAGTATTAGACAACAATGTATTTTTGAATTTACTCCGCATTAGTCAGCTTTTGCGGAAACTAACCCAAAATAAACAATGTAAGATTTGTTGATAATTTGTTTTGATAATACAAATGGTTGTAAATAAAATAGTATACAATCTTCACTGAAATGTTAAATTTCTCTCCAGAGATTTAGTTGCCAACTAAATAATGTACTGTATCATGTCTCAAATATTCTCAAATCGGAACTGCTATCAATGGTAACTTACAGTTACACTCAATATATAGTAATAGTGAATGAGTATTAGAAAGGCAGTGACAAAAACAAATAATAATTTCATTATGAGCACCTAATAATTTAATAATAATAAGAATTTTAAATTACTACTTATTAATACTGTACTAATTTATATCTGGGAAAAATTTTCCGGAACGATTTCCACTTTGTGATTCAAAAACTAAATAAAAAAATCTAAACTGTGCTTTTTCGTCCCAAACTCAACAAACAGCGAGTTTTTTTTACTAGGGACATAATGGCCACCAACTTAATTTGCTAACTTTCCGTCCATTTCTTTAGGGGTTAACAAGCATTTGCAAATTGAGCGAGGTTGAATTTCCTTAAAAACGCTTGTAGCCCAAGTGCAAAATGCTTCATATATCTCAATTATCTGACAAGTAGCCTTATCTATTATCAACCGAAATTTTAGGAATTACTCTATAGTGTAGTTTATATGACTTAAAGAAAGTAACTCTAATGATTGATTTGACAATTCAAAGAAACTTTAATGTATTGTGGGACAGATACCGGATACATATCTTGAAGATGCCTGTACAAAAAGAACTATAGATTGCATGTTTATTAGTTATTTGAAATTACTTACACTCTAACTGTTGTTTTCTCCTTTTTAACCTCTTGTTTTTCTGCTAAACTAAATAGTGGTCCTACTTTGTCCATCAAATACTTTTCCAACAGATTTGCGTCTTCATAGATTGGTGAGTTTTCTTCATTAAATTGCCTAAACATTGCAAAGTATTATTAAACTATCTTTATACTATGTAAATTACAAAAAAACATTTTCGAATATTTTTACTTTCAATTTAACACAAAAAGTCTAATTATATATAAAAGATAAATCAAGTATTTCTGAAACGTGAAAAATTAATAACCTCAATGCAATTAAAAAAGACTAGTCGATCTTCTGAGGGATATGTTCAGTGTTTTTTATGTTAGACTGTGTTGAATGTATACGACGCGTCCAACCGCCTATATGAATTCTTCAGAGGCGTAAATTATTGCTCATCACATGGATTATTAGCAAGCCATATTCAAATTAATTCAATTACGAGTTGTAATACGTCTGCAGTTTAGAAAAGAACGACACCCATAAAGCTAGGCACAGGTGAAGCCTACATTAAAAAATATTAATGAAACTAGCTCAATAAACAAGGGATAGCTCCAGACAATAGAAGATCAACCAAACCAATAGTACAGTGGAAACGAAGGCCACATAAATAAAGTGTAGATACCAAAAACCCGATGGAAGAAGATGTGGAATCAGAACCAGACAAACGTTGGCATTATCTATCCCAAATTAGAGAAGAATAAAACAGACACGGAGAGGAGATACATATACGAGAAAGGATACATGCAGGAAAGTGGGCCAGAAAGCGCTCGAGAGTAAGAGAGAGAATGAATGCTACAAATATTAACTTGGGCATATCCAGGCCTAAATGATTATCCGCAGTGAATCATTGAAAATAAATAGGGTCAGATGACTTCCCGTTAATATACTTTAATTGTCCCAGTTTGTAGTATTAGTAATCCTATTACTGTTTACTTGTCAGATGTAGCTCACAATGTCCATAATTAGGTTCAACATTATTCTTAATAAGTTAAAATCAAACCAAATTAACACTTTGTTATAATGTAATGTTTGAATTTTATAGCAAGATAATTTCTTATAATGTAAAAAGTAAAAAAGAAATAAATTAATGATGTATATGGTTTTCACACCTGCAGTTGGAAAACATCAACTGAAAATCTTTTACAAGATCTTTTTCACAGCTATACTGCTCTGCTTTAATTTTGGCCTCGATTTCTAAAAAGTCAATAGGTTCTTCTATCACTTCATAGTATTCTGCATAGAGTTTCTTTGATGGTTTCTCCATGAATGCCAGCATGGGCTGTCTTCCATCTTCGCACTATAAAATAAGAAATAATTATGAAACAGGAATAAAATCGAACATATATAAGGTCGCTTTTATTCCTTCTTAGTGCTTTAATTCAATCAAACACAAAAAATTGTCAGTCAAAAAAGAAAACTGAAAAATGAGCCACAATGTTTTGCTGCCCACTAAATGCACATATCTCTTAAGGACATGCAGCGTCGTAGAAAGGGTGATTAACCAATTACCTGTTAACGCCAATTATAGAAAAACTTTTACAGAAAATTAAAACTTGTTGGCATATATTTGAGTTCTTGAATAATTTCAAAAATAATTTAGGGTTGTATATACAGGATTAAACAAACTCATAGGAAAATTCTGATTGAGCGCCATAAAATTGACAAATGAAGATTTTCAATAAACCATGAAAAATAATAATCGGCAAATAATAAAATACATTGTCGTAAAATATCTCCAAGAAAAATCTCATCTTTTAGATTTTACAATTTATTCAGTTGACGAGATTAAGGCTTCTATAATTTTAATAATTACGTTTTAACTAATTATGGTTGTTGTTATGTAGACTGCATATTTGGGCAGTGTTATGGTTAACGCTATTACCGATAACGATTACGGCGCCTTTCATAAAAGAGATTTTAAACCCCTTAACATGAACGTTAAAAATCCTCTTAAAAATAACGGCAATGACAAATGACATTTGTGTATTTGTATAGTATGAATATAGCAACACCATCCAAGCTAACCCAATCTTAGATTTCCGTGCTATCCAGTTTCGTTGGCCAAAATGGAAGAAGCTCTAGAAAATACGATCCTAATGTATGTCAACCACAATTTAATCAGAGGTATTATCCTAAATGAGATTTTTTGAAACAATCCTCTGCAAGCAAGAGGATGCTATGATGCCGGTTCAGACAGAATTCGATTTGAATAACTTTGAAGAGAATGAGGCAACACTTTATTTTAGATTTAAAAAAGAACATATTTATCGATTAGCAGGAGCATTCATTCATTTATTCAGATAGGAAATCCTAATATAAGAAAATCTATACCTCACATAATAGATAGCACTAAGTAAAAAGCGACATTAAAAAAAATACTATACAAATATCCAACTTATCACAGCTAGCACAAAAATTTAAAATAACAATCGAGCTTAAATATACACAAATACTTAATTAAAGGTTAGGTTTAATTAATTGACAAAACAATTTGACAAAAAAATAAAAGTCCAATTAGATCACAGAAAGTTAGTTAGGCATTTTTAGGAACTAAGAATATGCTTTTTCAATAATTTTTTAAAAATTGCAACTGTTGTAGCATTTTTAATATTATTAGGAACTTTGTTGTATTCATTTAGACCGTCATAAAATAAAGACTTCATTGTCAATGAGTAGTGTGTTCTGTTTATTTGGTAATTGTTGCGTTGTCTAGTAAAATAACTATGAATATCACTTCTTAATGAAGTAAACTCTTTAAAGTATTCTGGTCACAAACCTTTTCTCAATTTATAAATAAGGATCATTGCTAAAAAATACAATCGCTGTTTCACAGACATCCAATTCAAGATTCCCAACATTACCCTAATAGGTGTATATCTACTGCTTCCTAACACCAATCGCATGCCCCTATTAAATAATACCTGAAGATATTTTTTATGGTTTTTTGCCATTAAATAAAGCATACTAGCACACTAATCAAAGTGCGGTTGACTTATGCTTTTAAATAATGTAATTCTTGCAGAGAGCGTCAGAAAACTGCTCTTGCAAAAAAATAGAGTTTCTTACTTATGTCGAGTTGGGATTAGTCCTAAATATACATGGCTCTAAAATTGATTTTGTTTCTGAAATAAAATATTTAGGTATTTTCTTGGATCCTCAGCTTAGTTTTTCTAATCAGGTAGATTATCTGTGTAAGAAACTAGGTAAAAAATTGGATTTTTTTATCGCATTTCAAATTATTTGTCACAATGGGCAAAAACACTTGTTTATAACACAATTATTTTACCTCACTTTAATTATTGTTGTTCCTTATTGATACCTTGTACTCAGGAAAATATAAATAGATTGCAAATTCAGCAAAATAAGGTAATACGCATTATTCTTAATTGTAATAAATATACCCCAATAGTAAGCATGTTACATGCATTAAACTGGTTACCTGTCGGGCAGGGCATTAAAAAGACGAACGTGGTTTTATTATATAAAATAAAGCATGAACAATTACCAAGATATTTTGACGATTTTCTGAAAAAAAGTTCAAGTTTTCATGATTATAATATCCGTTCAAGGCAAAACTATAACATACAGTCGGTTAAAACGATAACTTTGCAAAAATCTTTATTTTATGAGGGTGTTCGCATCTTTAATGCGCTTCCGCAGACAATAAAACATGCACATAATCTGAAAATTTTTAATAAAAGAGTTTGCACATTTTTAAAGGACTCATAATAAGATAGTATTTATTTTGTAACTAACAATATGCTTTGTAAATATTTGTATTTTCTTTTCAACTAGACAAGAGCTAAATAAAGATTATTTATTTATTTATTTTCTTTTTTACAAATGCAAAATGTTCATCAAGACTTAGTATGTTGTAAATTTCAAAACCAAGATACTTTATATGATCAACCCACTGAATTTTCTTTCCGCCAATTTTCAAATCAATAGATTTCATGTTAATTTTATTGAGTTTTTGGTTTAGTACTTATTATCATTGCCTTTGTTTTTTCAACATTCAATTTTAGTTTGTTTACCTTTAGGAACTCGTCGAACTTTAAATAAGTAGTTTAATTTTTGTTATAATTTCTTCTATAGTTTTTCCACCACATGAAATTAGGGTGTCATCAGCAAACAATTTTAGAAATTCCATTCCCTCAATAAAATTCATATCATTGATATAGATAATAAACAGTAAAGGTCCCAAAATACTTCCCTGTGGAATGCCGTAGTTATTTTGCCTTTTCTCTGAGTCTATATTTACCAATCTTGTGTACTGTGACCTCTGCCCCATCAAATATTTAACAAACCGATTCAATGCTCCACCGCTTATTCTTTATAAAATGTCACAGTCTATTGTTTCAAAAGCTCTCTGGAAATCAAAAATATTGCAACAACATATTTTCCATCATACACTTGTGTTTTCCAGTTGGACAAAGTTAGCTGTAGAGCAGTCTCACATGAGTAACTTTTTCTAAATCCTGACTGATTTCCTAAGAACAATTTATTGTTATTAAAATAATCCAGTATTTGATCAAAAACTGCTTTCTCTATCACTTTCTCTAGACATGGTAGAGCATTGATTGGCCTAAATTTAGAAACATGATTTGCATTTGTTGCTTTTGGAATTGGTGTTACTTTGCTAGTTTTTAACTCAATGGGGAAGGAACCGCTGTGCAATGATGTATCCATAAAATGCAGCAAAACATGTCCAATACTTTTTATGGTATTCTTTAAAATTTGTTAAGGTATTCCCAATAATCTTTTTTTAGCTTACTTGTTCTTATAATTTTCAATAATTCTTGAAAAGAAAATTAAAATTACTCAATGGTTCCTTTATCAAGAACATATTTTGACATTTCCATTCATTACCAGGATCTATACTCTCTATAATGATTTCAATACTGCTCACAAAATAATCATTGAACATACAAGCGGCTTCTTTTTGACTATTTGCCTTTATTACTTCGCCATTTTCGCTTGGGCTACCAAAATTTATATTAATGTAACTTATCTCATTTTGAGGAAGTTTATATAAACTTTTTAGAAATATCCACATCTGTCTACTATTATGTCTATTTTCTTCAATCTTCGTTTCATAAAAATGATACTTTTTCTGCTTACAAAACTATATCTGGTTTGTTTATACTCTATCCATGATAACTCTCTATTTTCAATGCTTTCAATAGATTTTTTGTAGGCAATATTTTTTTCATTGGACTTAATTTTCAATTCAGCTTCATACCAAGGAACTGATTTGTTTTTACGGCATTTTTTCCATTATAGGATAGTGCTTGTCTAAAATATTTTTACAATTATTTAAAATATTACTATATATTAAATTAATATCACAGCTGTTTGTTTCCTAGGTACATGCCGATAACTTTATATTAATATCACAAAATGCTTCATCATTCAGTTGCCCAGTTGTTAAAAAAACATCATCACTTGAGTTTGGTGAGTGATAAAGTCCACCTATATGCCATATTTTTCCATCGATTTTTACTGATATAAACTGTATCCAGTAATTTTTATCTTCTATATACTCGTTTTCAGTTGTGAATGGGATGTTATTCTCGACACAAATAATGACACCACCCGTTTGTCTGGTACTAGAGTTACATCTTATGAAACTGTATCCTTGGACAAAGATTTCTGCATCTTCTATTTCTGGGGTGCATCTTGCTTCACTCAGTATTATAATTTTGTGCATGCAATTAACTATTTTTGATATAATTTCATCCTAGTTTGCAAGAAAACTTTGCGAGTTCACATATAAAATGTCATTATTTTTCAGGCTGGTTTCTATCGAGGCCATTGTTGTCTCACTCGTTGCGTAAAATTTCTGCGATGATAGTTGATTCCTGTTCTCCATATAAATGGTTTGATCTTGACATTGTTAGGCCAAAAGTCACTCACCACAATCTTCTGTTCAAACTATGGATTTATTGTGGTTTTAAATGATGACTTGAGGAGATCTTTCGATTGTACATGATCACAAGATATGACAGGAACTTTTTGTTCCTCTACATATGCTTTAAGCTGCTCAGCTATATTGATAATAAATTATCAATATAGAAATATTTTCTCTTACTAGCCTTGTATTCCATGTCTATTAGTTGGTCCTTTTTGAGATCCTCTTGCTGTTCTATATCCAGCTTTTAAAGTACTGTTACTATTATTTGTAACATTAGTATCGATGCACAGGTTTATAATATCTGTCATTTTGTTAACTGTAACTGAGCCGTGAGAATTCCACAGCAAATTAGAAGTATTATTATTATAGTATTATTATTTATTCCAAGAAATAATAATGCCCTACAATGTTTAAAAATGCAAAAATTAAATTTAAGTTTTTTAAAGTAACTTATAAATATTCCAACTAAATAAAAATATAATTTCTATACATTTTCAAATTTGTCGTCGAATAATCAATCAAATTTCGCCAAACTCAAAAGAATGTTAGTAAGCGCATTGGCGACATTGCAGCCCATGAAATAGCCACAGCGATTACGATAACACCTTCCTTATTTCTTCGTAATTAACGGAAACCGTTATCGTTAATAAAGTAAAGGTGATTTTAGTACTGCGCATGCTCACAATAACGATAACCATAATGACATGCTGAAACAAGGGGCTTAAAATCTCTCTAATATCTTTATGCAACTATTTTATAAAATATTCAAAAAATCTTAAGGGCAAAATAAAAATATAAAATGTGGAAAATAATGATATACATTATAACGTGTGTATGTAAGCATCTTATACTTTATCAGCATAAATTAATTTGCAAGTATCTTATTAACTAGCCCTTCTCTCATTTAGGAACCATGATACATCTAATGTTCCTTACCGTAAAATCCAGCATATATTTGGCCAGAGAGTGTAATCTTTTCTTCATGGGAACAAAATCTTTAGGAGGTCTGCCCCGTACCGGCGTACCCATCGGACTGATATTTTTCGGCTTAGGGCCTGGCTTTTTCTTCACTGGAGTCTCGCAATCTGCGATGATCTGCAGACAAATATACAAATAAGAAAAAAAATCACAACATAACTTCCGTTTTAGCATATTAATAGGTTAGTGAAATATAAATTGCCAGCTTAACATACTAGAATTAGAGCATGCCTAAGACCAATGAAATGAGTATCTAGGAAGACGTTATCTTAACACAATTTAGTATATATATCATTGCCTAATGTTACGAAACCTGAATATAAATATGTGTGCAGCGAAAATGTCTGTACTATTAAGCAGTAATGAATTTCCCACGAATACAAAAGTTATCACTATGAGCCAAAGAAGTAAAGTCAGGGGTGCATATTGTATGTTTGAGCTTGTCCCAGGAATTCTGCTCTATTTGAATTCTATATATTGTTTTGGTCCAGTGCAGAACCACATTTAGCATAGTGACTAAAGTTTGATAAAATCAAAGATTCGCGCAGGTTTTTGTTAGTTTATTTAATATTGAGCTGCTATCTATGAGTGGGCACTATAAGAGCTTAAGAGAATGGGTAAGATTCAAGAGGTTCCGTTTATTACTTGTATAATTTATTTGTAATTGGTAACCAATAACCATACAAGATGACGCATAAATTCGCGCCAAATGAACTAAATCCGGATAACTTGATTGACTTTTTAAAGTCCAACTAAAATTGTGCACTATTGTATGTTGTTAAATTAGCATCTGCAATAATTAATATTAGAACAGCGTAAGCGAAGCAAGCATATAACGAAATTATTATATATACGGTGCAATATTCAAGAGAGCAAACTACAAACGCAATTTCAATGGAAAATGAAACTCATAATAGTGGGAGTTATAGTTTGCAATAAAGTAATATACATATACAGAAAGCAAATTTTGTATAACTACCGTAGAAAAAGTAGGGTTAAACAATAAGCAGTGCAGTAGCATACCTTGCGGATGTTTTTGTTAGTTTTCTTAAGGGTTACCTGATCAATGTCAAGTAGTTCTTGTACTTTGGTCTGCATCACTTTTTGGAGTTTTACAGCGTCCTACAAAAAATCAAAACAATTAACCAATATGCTGTATAAAAAGTGCACGTATTTGTTTTCCTTTATGCAAAACGATATACAAAGATCACATAAGCAATTTGACGTTGCCATATTTTATACCTGAAATATCATCATACAATATGACAAAAAATCAATAAAAGATTATAATTTTTTAATAAAATAGTATGAAATAAATATGAAACAAGCATCTAAACTCGTACTGTAATAACTCAGATCGGAGATTTGTAACATAAATTACTAATTTATAATAATATCCAGTCAATAAAGCATAAATGTTATAAACTTAACGTTTGTAAGAACCATCTGACCAATACAGTTTTTTTGTTAGTGTAGCGAAACGGTTCTTATTTTGTTGAGTAAATAAAGTGAAAATGTGTCTATCATTACATCTACTGTATACTTTATTCAAGGCAAAAGTAAAAAAGATCCTTTTGTATTTTATCAAATAATAAGACCCATTTTAATATACAAATTTTAAATTTTGCATTACCTTATAGAGTTTTGAATTAGGAATATTATATTTCTTAGCATTCTCAAACATAATAGTCATATCACCAGCCACTTCACTAACTGTACCATAGGCTCTCTTTGTCAACTTGTTTCTGATTTGTGCTAGTGACAGCGGATTCTTTATTTCCTTGTAGTAGTCTGGATATACTCTACGGGATGGTAATTTCCAGAAGGGTTCAGATAAAGGAACTCCATTGGAACCTTCTAGTTTCCACACAGTTTCTAGTAATTTCCATTGGGGATTGTCTGGCTCCAAACAGACCTAAACGAAATTAGGAAAATATATTTTAATAGGCTGACCAAACAATTTAGCCTATTTGAATAAATAGTTCAGATGTATATTTATGTTACGTTTTAATACAACTGAAAATTATAGAATCTAGTGCTGGCAAAAACCGTGAAAAGTTGAAACCGGTTATTCGGTTTTCTTAAAAACCGGTTTCGGATAAAACCGGGTATTCGAATAATAGTGAAAACCGGGTATTCGGATAACCGGTTAATCGGTTAATTCTTAACATTCTTAACCTATACAGTTTTCGAATACCAGATAATTGAGTCTTCGATATTTTCGGTATATATATTCGGTTTTCGATTAACTGGTTACCCGATATACAAATACCCAGTTTTTACTGTACTTTCTATTTTCTTTACCATTACTTGAGAACCCGGTGGCCCAGTGCCATATAACTAGATAACCGAATAATCGATTAATCGGTTAACCGAGAAACCGGTTATTCGGTTAATCGATTAATCGGTAAACGAGAAATCGGGTAATCGGTTAACCGAGTATCCGGTTAACCGGTTTCGGTTTTTTGAAAAACCGCGGATAATCCGAAACCGGTTAACCGACTATCCGAAAAACCGTCTTCGGTTGCCAGCACTAATAGAATCTTTGCTTAATTCAAAGAAGGTATGTATTTAATAAGCCAAAAGCAATAAAAAATATTTTACTATGAACAAATAGATCATGTTGAAATCCCTTGTGTGAAGAGTGAAAATTATTGGCGGCACTTGTTGCGCGACTCTTTATCTCCGCGTACTCTGCGCTGAATGACGACATTCAAAAAGCAGTGGCAAAATATGACTTGTATCGTTACTACTAGATTAAAGAGTTGTATGGCATCCATCTTAACTGTTGCAAAACACTAATACATAAGATGTATTAGTATAAGTATAAGGAAACCAAAATTCTGATAGACAACCAATTTAGTACACGGCGTGTTATCGCTGCTGTCGATATAAATAGTATATGTAATAACCATATGAAAAACTTACAAAATCATCGTGATGATTCTCAACATGCTTGGGAGTTACCACTTCTTGTTTAACATTAGTAGGCTCAGGTTCAGACTCTGGATCCGAATCATCCTGATTCTTGATTTGCGCTATGGCAGCTATATAGTTTTTAGGTTTTCTTGGTTTCACCTTCTCACCGGATTTATTAACAGGCGTTGGAGGAGTGGGTTTACTCGATTGCTCCATTATTTCTATCCTTTTTTGATTTATAATCTATAATAGAAAACAATATAAAAGTGAGGTAAGTCGGGATATTTGGATTTAAAACTCCACAATTCATCTATCATTTGAGACACAAACGAGCGCTTTAGAAGAAAGATACTCCAAAGTGTTCACACTGCTTCCCTAAAAAAAGTTATGTTACATTAAAAAGATTTTGTAAAACTGTAAATGTATACATTAAGCTCCGGTGACCGATGCAAGTGGGTTGGACGTGTTTATTGTTCGTGGGAAATAATGTATTTTATTTGGGGTAAATCTACTCAAATTTGCCCAGAATTTGTTTTTAGCAATTTAAATAATATTGAAAACTACTAGAGTTATGAACTTTCATAGAGATCGGGGTTTCATAGTTATGAACAGGTGCACCATCCTGCTGAAAATAAAAATTTTATCTGCCCGATATTAAGTTAGAAATACTGATGCCTTATCCAGAAACCTCCACGCCCACCCGATTTCATTCCATTTATTTGTTTTCTTGAGGAGCTACTTAAAAAAAATGCATTTATACACGAAGCTATAATTATATTAACAAAATAGTATTAAAAACACGGTTGGGGAAATAATTAAACAAGTATGAGAAACTGTTTGAGCCATTCAGAAGAAAAATGATTAAAGAACAAAATAGTATGTAGAGTAACATTTTTCTATCAGAACAATCAGAACTGTACTCCTTGCTTATTTATAAATCTCTAACACAACCTTCTTTATGTATTTATTTCTTTGAAATTAAATCATCCTCTCTAAGCATAGATATACCCAAGCCGGCAGCTGTTGTTTATAATTCTTTGATAAAAATTAGGCGAACCGCAGCAACATTCGTTTCGACGATATAGGCAGTACATTGTCATAAATGAGGGAAGGGTAGTGAGTGAGAGTTAGTCATAAACTAGCATCGTAAAAGGTAGGCGACCTTTTATATTTTTTGGGCAAGACGTGCGCTAGAAGACGATATACGGTAGAAAGACGTTCTGCTGTATAACATAGTTAAAGTCGGAGTGTTTAGTTTGTGCCAAGACGGATTATCTACTCTTTGTTCTAAGACCGAGACGCGGTCATACGACGTATATTTGTGACAGTGTATTTGGATTAAGTATCGCTTGCTCGCAAGTAAGGTTTGCAACCAGTTGTTACTGCTGTATGTTTATTCTACAATATATATCCCAGGATTATCAAACCTGGTTAAATACTTAACTATTAAATGCCTTTCAAATTATCCGAGTGCCTCATTGACAACCTCTAGACAACGAAAAGACAATCCTACATTTTTGGGGGCTCAACCGGGATAGTGATAGCAGTAGGTGGCCATGACGGTGTATGGACCTCAATGATGCCGATGTGACTGGTTCAGAAAAGGATGCACTGTCGCTGTTGTTGCTGAGTTTGATTATGATGGTCATGAAGACTATATGATGCAACGCTAGTCTGGATTAAGGTACTAAAGTGTCTCAACCAAACTTAAATGGAACATAAGGTAGGATCGAACATTTTTATTATATTCTTCCTGTTCATTAGTAGGAAAATAAAATTGGACTGATATTATGAAGATAAAAATTGTTATTAACTGTTAAATAGACAAAATTTATGTTCATCAACTGATATCGTTCAAGTGCGAGAATAGTGCTATAGTTACGAATAATAAAAACTGCTTTTAACAGACGGTTAGAACATTTCTCTGTAGCGGCAATTAAGTAGATTTTGAGTCGTTAAAAACACTTGTTTATATTTGTTTGAATTGTTTATTTTTCTAATCGTGAAATTTTATTTTCTCATAAGTGCGATATACGTTATTTCTTTCTCAAAAGTTATTTTTGATATCAACTAAACAATAAACTATTGTTTTAATGAGTATATGATTTTACTGTTAATTTCCACGTCAGTGGGTAGTTGTTTTGCTAAGGCGCAGTTTTATAAACGCACTGTAAAAGATTTGTATAGTTTAGGCGATTTTCCAGGTAGATTTTAGTACATTTTTTGATTTGTTTACCTTTGTGCATACATTAGGTGTAGGAAGGCATATCGAAGTACATTAATATTTATTTAAATTTGTATATGTTATGTAACATATTGTCAACGTTTAAAGCTAGGATTAACTTTAGTTTTATTTGAGTGCCCGTATCTCGGTTAGAGCAAAGAGACGTTTTTACTAAAAAGTCAGTAGGTAGAACGGAATAAAGCAGTCTGTCGTTGAAACCATCTTGCTCTGACCCAAGAAAAAAGCGGGATACCTATAATTTAACAGTTGGATTGTTTTTATTTCAAAGTTTATTTTATTACCGGATGTTTAAAATGACTTCTTTAGGTGATATCGAAAAAATTGCACGTAATATCAAAGAAGCTAAATTAAAAACTGTTCAATCATTGCATATTGCTGCGTATGGTAAACAAGGCCAGCCGCGCTTGACGAGAAAAAATGTTCGGAAATTTTCCGGATTTAATTTAGATCAAGAATCTACAGAGAATGAGGAAAAAATACATAAGGTTAAAAGTGATTTAGAGTTGAGTGATGCTATTGCTGTGAGTAATATGTTAAATTTGGATTATAGTGGTACCCATGATGAGATTGTGAACCGTATATGTGCTTTCCTTAACGATTTGTCTATTGCTGAAAATTCAGAAAGTGAACGAGAGAGTGAAGAAGAAGAAGATGACGAGACAAATGCTGATTCAGACCAAGAGGATAGTGACAATAAACCATTAGCTGAGTTGCAGGCTCATTTGCGGGGAAATACTGTTAGAAAAACGGATGCCCTTGCTTTGACTTTTCGCGACGTCGAAAACAGTATTAGGCCGTTCAGTGGAAAAGACGACTATCCCGTGGGAAAGTGGATATCAGATTTTAAAGAATTAGCTGATGTGACTGCATGGAATGAATTGCAAAAATAAATTTTTGCGAAAAATCGTTAACGGGATTGGCGAAGTTGTTTGTCCAATCAGAGAAGGGCATTAAGTCGTGGTCCGTATTAAAGCGAAAACTTTCTGAAGAATTCGAGCAAAAGATTAGCAGCGCACAAGTCCATAAACTTCTTATGTCAAGGAAGAAATACTTATCGGAGACAGTACAGGAGTATGCGCTTGTAATGCGTGAAATTGGCAGTCGCGCTGCGATTGAACATGAAGTTGTTATCCAATACATCATAGATGGTATTCAAGATGATACGTCGGATAAAATCGTATTATATGGAGCAAACAATTTCTCATAGTTTAAAGAAAAAATTAAACTCTATGATCAAATAAAATCTACGAAAAACATTAATACAAGACCATCAGACAGAAAATTTCAAGACGGAAATCGAGAACACCGAGGACTAGGTAAAACTTTTAAAAATGACGAATACAAAAAAAGGGGAAAACTCAATAGATGCTTCAATTGTGGCCAACAAGGACACAAATCCTCTGACTGTCCGGAGAAGTCAAAGGGGAGTAAATGCTTTATTTGCCATGATTTCGGACACATTTCTACTAAATGTTCCAAAAGGAATAGTACAAATCAAGGATCAAGCCGAAACGCATCGTCAGGTGTTAATACAATAGAAGTTATTCCAAAAAATTCAGTGAAGTTGATTATTGATAATGTATCAGTGGTAGCTTTGATGGACACAGGAAGTGATATAAGTGCTATACGGAGTGATATTTATGAAAATTATTGCAATTATATACCATTAACAGAAAACAAAATCATTATAAGAGGAATTGGATCAAATAATGTCGAGACTTGCCGCTCTTTTCAGAAGACGGTAATAGTTAATGACGAGAAAGTGCTGTTGACATTGCATGTAATCCCGTTAGAATCTACAAATTTTAAAGCTATTATAGGCAACGACTTTCTGGAGGTAGCCGATATAAGTATTACGGATGATGGAATAATGGTATATAGAAAAGAAAGGGATAATTTCTTTATGGAAATGAAGGTCATTGAGAAAGTAGACAAAGACCATGTGAATATTGGAAATACACATATCCGGAGTGAAGTAAAAGGATTATTGGAAAACTACACGCCAAAGAGAACCAAAACTTGCGATATAAAAATGAAGATAATATTAAAAGATGAGCGACCGGTATATGAACGTCCAAGAAGATTGTCAATCGAAGAGAAGAAAGAGGTCGAGAAACAGATAAAAGAATGGCAAGAAGAGGGAGTAATAAGACCCAGTTGTTCTGATTTCGCCAGCGCCATAGTATTGGTAAAAAAGAAAGATGGGCGTACATGAATATGTTGCGATTACCGCAGAATTAACAAGAATATAGTGAAAGGCAGATTCCCATTACCGCTCATCGAAGACGTCTTGGACAGACTTCAAGGAGCAACTTACTTTAGTACTATTGACCTACGTAACGGATTCTTTCACGTGGATGTGGATGAAGCCAGTCGAAAGTACACTTCATTCGTCACGCATCATGGTCAATTTGAGTTCATGAAATGTCCGTTTGGGTTATGCAATAGCCCAGCTGTGTTCCAAAGATTTATCAGTCACATATTCAGAGAGTTGGCAATGAATAATATTGTATCATATTATATGGACGACATAATTGTGCTAAGCTCAACGGAAGAGGAGGGAATTGAACGTCTAACAATGGTCCTAGAATTAGCAAGCTCATATGGCTTGGAAATTAAAAAAAGCAAATGCCAGTTTTTGAAGAAACGTGTAGAATTTCTCGGTTTTATTATAGAAGATGGAAAAGTGCAACCATCTGAAGAGAAATCTATTGCTATAAAATAGTTTCCTGAGCCTACCACCTTGAAACAGGTACAATCTTTTCTTGGTTTAACAGGGTATTTTAGGAAGTTCATATCATCATATGCACTTATTGCAAAACCTTTAAGCGACTTACTAAAACATGATAGTTTGTATGTGTTTGGAACCAGCCAAAAGGGTGCACTCGAAAAATTGAAGGAACTCTTGACTTGTGCACCTGTGATTCACATATACCAACAAAACAGCGAAACTCAACTGCATACCGATGCGAGTAAGCACGGATATGGTGCGTGCTTAATGCAAAAATCGAAAGAAGACGATCAATTTCATCCCGTGTATTACATGAGCAAGAAAACTACGCCAGCTGAGGAGCGGTATAACAGTTACGAGTTGGAGGTTTTAGCTGTAATACAGGCGGTGAAAAAATTTCGAGTTTATCTTCTGGACATAAATGTTAAGATAATAACTGATTGTTCGGCATTTCAAAAAACAATGAGTAAGAAGGACCTGACGACACGAGTAGCCAGATGGGCGTTGCTCCTAGAGGAGTACTCTTATGAAATAGAACACCGTAAGGGTAATCGCATGGCTCACGTTGATGCGTTAAGCAGATACCCGGCAATGATGCTACTAAGTAATCTATCCAAAGAAGAAGGTATTACGCATAGATTAAAGTTAGCCCAAGATCGAGATGATTATATACAAGCTCTTAAGAAAATAGTAGGCAAAGAAGATTATCAGGATTTTCTTTTGAAGAATGGCATTCTCCATAAGTATGATAACGGATTAGAACTTATTGTAGTTCCAAAGAGTATGCAGCAGGAGATTATAAGAAAAGCTCACGAAATAGGTAATTTCGCTATCTCGAAAACTGAGGAGATCATAAAAAGAGAATTTTTTTATTCCTAAATTAAGAGAGAAGATACAACATTGTGTAGCAAACTGTATAGCATGTATTATCGGAAGCAAGAAAGAGGGTAAGAAGGAGGGAATGCTTCACCCTATTCCAAAAAGTGATAGTCCACTTCACACCTATCACGCTGATCACTTGGGACCGTTACAGTCAACAAGCAAGAATTACCAACATATCCTAGCTATTGTTGACGATTTTTCAAAATTTGTGTGGCTATATGCTACCAAATCTACTACTGCTAAAGAAACTGTAGATAAATTTAAATTGCAACAAAAAACTTTCGGAAACCCCAGTAGAATTATTACTGACAAGGGAACCGCTTTTACCGCCAATGAATTAACTGATTATTGCCAAGAGGAAGGTATTCAACATGTAACAATAACGACGGGTGTTCCGAGAGGAAACGGTCAAATTGAGAGGATAAATAGAATAATAATTCCGGTTTTAACCAAATTAAGCATGGATGATCCTCTAAAATGGTACAAGCATGTCGATGCTGTGCAGAGAGCACTAAATTGCACTGTGCAGCGAAGTATTGATGCAACGCCATTTGAAGTGTTGCTAGGGGTAAAAATTAAAAATAAAGAAGATGTGCTTATCAAAGAACTTTTCGAAAAGGAAGCCGTAGAAAGTTTTAATGAAGAGCGAGAAGAACTTAGGAAGCAAAGCAAAAATCAAATTCAAAAGGTTCAAGAGGAGAATCGACGGTATTATAATCTAAGACGAAGACCACCAAGGAAATACAAGGTTGGAGACTTAGTTGCTATAACGAAAACCCAGTTTGGGGGTGGTCTCAAACTTCGCAGGAAATTCTTAGGTCCCTATGAGATCGTTACGGCTAAACCTAATGAGAGGTACGATGTTGTAAAAGTTGGGTACCACGAAGGCCCAATAAAGACGTCAACATGTGCAGAGTATATAAAACCGTGGCTCCAAGATTGTAGCGAATCCGAGTCGGATTGCTAGTCAGAATGGCCAAATGTAAAGTAACATTTTTCTATCAGAACAATCAGAACTATACTCCTTGCTTATTTATAAATCTCTAACACAACCTTCTTTATGTATTTATTTCTTTGAAATTAAATCATCCTCTCTAAGCATAAATATACCCAAGCCGGCAGCTGTTGTTTATAATTCTTTGATAAAAATTAGGCGAACCGCAGCAACATTCGTTTCGAGGATATAGGCAGTACATTGTCATAGATGAGGGAAGGGTAGTGAGTGAGAGTTAGTCATAAATTAGCATCGTAAAAGGTAGGCGACCTTTTATATTTTTTGGGCAAGACGTGCCCTAGAAGACGATATACGGTAGAAAGACGTTCTGCTGAATGACATAGTTAAAGTCGGAGTGTTTAGTTTGTGCCAAGACGGATTATCTACTCTTTGTTCTAAGACCGAGACGCGGTCATACGACGTATATTTGTGACAGTGTATTTGGATTAAGCATCGCTTGATCGCAAGTAAGGTTTGCAACCAGTTGTTACTGCTGTATGTTTATTCTACAATATATATCCCAGGATTATCAAACCTGGTTAAATACTTTACTATTAAATGCCTTTCAAATTATCCGAGTGCCTCATTGACAACCTCTAGACAACGAAAAGACAATCCTACATAGTATTATTGTGAATCTTCTAAAACATTTTATTGTTCTGTTGTAAGTAGATTTGGAAATTCATTGCTCCGTTTATCTTCCCACATATTCTTAGACCTTCCCTATTTTTCACTAATGGAAAAAATCCTTATAGGTGTTTTTGTTTTAACTCTCAAGATCTATCAGAAAAAAATATACTATAAAAAATGCCTCAAAATTAAAAAACACGCTGTTTAATTATACTGTATCTCTAATAATAACTGATTGTACTTTCGCAGTCTCTTTTCAATATCAGTACAGACCCACCAACACTGTGAAATATCTTTATATACCATAGGCCAAAAAAAATATTTTATTACAAATTTATCCTTTGCATCAAAATAAAAAAACGCGATGGTCAATTATATTGTATCTCTAGTAATAACAGAGTGTATTTTCGCATTGTAATAGGATTCACTCCTGGTAAGTATCTTTTCAACATTAATACAGAGACCACCAAGACTGTGAAATAACTTGGCATACCACCGGCAACCCATATTATAGAATACCGTTCACCAGACATTTTCTTTTCTAATTGTAATTAGTAAAAAGTATATCTTATAATAACAAAAGAGTTGGTTATGTGATCATCTTGTTTCGTATGGGTATGTTCCATACACTAAGAAATATATGTTACTGTCCTGTCATTTTAAATAACGGCAGTCCATTAACAGTTTAGACCAAGCTCGTTGGCACAAATCCGAAAAAATAGTAGTAAATCATTAACAATTAGTAACGGGCTGTTATTAATATTGACCATCATGCTTTGGCCATTTTCTTCAAACCCAAGCACAATAAAACAAAATAATGAAAAAAATAAAGTGACAACTGCAAAGATGGTCATTTGGGTTAGATCGAGTTGTCATAAACGCAATTGAAATGTTGCTCTGCTTTTTTGTTTATTCGGAAAAAGCCACATCCATGTATTAATACGCATAATGCCTCACCCAAGCTCAAAATTCAGTTGGCGGTAAAATAATTTGGGATTTGGCAATAATATAATCTCTTCGTAAACCAGTTAGTATTTATTTTTTGGGATTGACGGTAAATAGTATTCCAAGATGGCGGATGGTGATGATGTCGATCCACCACCGATCTGCAAATGTTGAAAAATTCGCGCGGTGAATAAACGCGTTAAATGTAACAACTGTGCTACGTATTTCCATCTCGTGTGCATCAAAAAAATCAAAAAAAATGCTGTGAAAACGAATGCATTACAGCAGAAACCGAAATTAATGTCGACCTTGTGAATTTCCGAGTCACCGGCCATGTTGTTTTTGGCGAAATCAATAAGGGTGGGCAAGGCTACGATATTTACAAGGTAACACTTCTGAAGTAGTATATCTAAAAAGAATCATTATCGGACTAGAAGCCCTAAATGCTCTGCTGCATGAAAATTGCCAGTATTGGAAAAACTGGGAGTATTCAGCCAAAAAAAAGTCCCCCCTGTCATCTAATCAGCTGACCGCAGCGATGAAGTCAACAGCTGGTCCGAACCTCCAGTGTTGCCAAAACTTTGGGAGAAACGGAACCATTCGACTGGCGACCACAACACCGAGAATACTCCAAGAGACAACGAATCATCAAGGCCACATCAGCAGAACAGTATTTCGTCGGTACATCAACATCCCACCTCGGCGGAACCAAATGATGGGTACAAGCAGCAGCGGCAGTAGCGCCGCGGCGGCCTCCGAAATGAAGTTAACTTGACGTTGGCAGCCCCACTGCAAACGTCAAACGATATTAATAAAAACAACGAAAGGAAAGGAAACTCGATTAAAAAGCGAAATCGGAATCAAAATATGGGATCCAGGGAGGATTTTGGAGATTTTGAAGCCATAAAACCCATTAATAAAAATAAGAAAATATGGCTTTTCATATCAAAAGGAAGAAGCATTACAGAGAAAATCGTAAAGGCTTATATTGCTAAAAACACAACCACACAAGTCGAAGAAATTGATGTTAAGCAGTGTCTAGTTAAAAAACCCTACTCCCAGAGGAAAATGCTTCATGCTTGGAGTTGATCCAGATTTAAAGGAGGCGATCTACCAAGAATCTTTTTGGCCCAGTGGTGTTGCTTTCCAGAGATTCAATTTTGCCCTTGGAATAGTTTTTTTAGGATAAACAAATAGAGAACAAAACGCTGTATGTATGTATGTATGTAGTGTTGCCCATCTAAATGTCAGAAGTGTAAACAAAAAAATTCTTGAGCTTGGTGCCCTTTTAGCTCAAAAAAGGCCGGACATTTTCTGTGTATCCGAACACTGGATGAGAGGTTCTGGCATTGAAAGCATTAACCTGGATCCCTACAGTCTAATTAGTTAAGAGTGGACATTAGAGGAGGTGGAACAGCCATCTAATCAAAAGAAAATTTAGGAGCAGGAATATCAAATTTTTTAATTCTCCTTGTCAGAATTTCTATGTTCTAAATGTAATAATTTTATTGTTTTATCTCTATACAGATTTCCACAGGCTAACTTTGATAAATTTATCAGCCTACTCAATATTCTCCTGAATGAAATTTATGACCCAGGTAAATTCTTCATCATATGTGGGGACGTTAACATTGACTTTTCCAGGGAAAGTCATACTTTAAGAACATTAATGAATCTCCTGTCCAGCTGCAGCTTAATTCCACATGCTACTAAAGCTACTCGAGTAGGAAACAAAATAATCCTCATTCTCAAATTGATAATATTATTGGTCATATTCCCATTGATAAAGTAGTTTTCTATACTATATTATCGCATATATCTGATCATTTTGGCCAAAGGGTGGATTTTGAATACACAAGGGAAAATCACAACAGATTCTCAAAAAAAAGATTCTATACACAGTCTAATATTTAAGGTTTTCAAAATTGCCTATCACATGAAAATTGGGGAGACATATTTGTACAGTAGATCCAAATGAACAATATAGTGTGTTTAAAGATATATTACATTACTATTTTAGCATCTGTTTTACCAATGTGCACAAGCAAAGTAAAGGGCCTACCTTGCTGGGTGAACATGGAAATGAAAAACTATGCAAATCACATTAGAGATTTGTACATTTTCTATAAACGAACAAATAGTCCACAAATCCATGAACAGTACAAACTAGAGAAAAATAATTATCAAAAATATTTGTCAGACTTTAAATTGGGGTTAAATGATAAAATGGCTAATGCAAAAGTAAAAACAAAACAATGTGGTAAATTTTTAATACAGAATGTAACAAGTAACAAGCACACAGTGTCTCTTTTATCTTTAGTGTCGAAGGTATTTGAGAGAGCTATATATGATAGACTCTTGCAATTCAACACTCGATGCAACATTCTGAGGGGTAGCCAATTTGGGTTTTTACCCGGAAAATCCACGGATATGGCCATTTTTCGGACCCTGACAGAGATTATTGGAAAGCTTGACAGAAACGAAGTAGTGGCAGGTCTTTATTTTGACCTCTCAAAGGCTTTCGACACCATTGACCATAGACTACTCTTAAATATATTAGAAATCTATGGAGTGAGAGGAGTGATCCTCAACCTATTTAAATCATACTTAGAAAACAGATACCAGTCAGTTAATGCAAGGCTTAATGGAAGAAAACATTTTTCAAATTCCACTATTGTACGTAGAGGTGTCCCCCAGGGCTCAATACTAGGCCCTCTGTTATTTTTGCTGTATGTGAACGATCTACCTGACTCTCTGGGGGATGCTATGATCTGCCAGTATGCTGACGATACGTTAATCGTGCTGACTCGGCCGACGCTCTCTGGCTTGTCGGTGGACTGTTCCCGTTCGGTGCGTGACATGGCTAACTGGTGTGAAAGCAACCATCTTCGCTTGAATGCCATGAAGACGAGTCTAATACTATTTAACAAACACAAACCTCTCACTGAATCACTCTATGTCCACTACCAACATAAATCTATTCCCAACCTTAATTCCGATAAATTTCCGGGAGCAGCACATTATCAAACTCCAGTCAAAACTGAGCAGTGCATGCGCTGTGATTAGGAGACTTAGAGATATTGTATCTTTGCAGAGTTTACAAACTTTTTATTTTGCATATATGCAGTCTCAGATTAATTATGGCATTGCTTTTTGGGAATCTTCCAGGTTTTCACATAATATATCCATAGCACAAAAAAGAATTATCAGATGCATGCTGCGCCTCCATCCCCGAACGTCTTGTAATCTATTTTTTATTGAATTGGGAGTTCTTACTGTTCCAGCGTTGTACTTTTTGGCACTAGCAAATTTTGTCAAAAAAAAAACAATCTACCTTTCAAACAAATAGGGAAGGATATGCAAATGACATGGGTATAACAACCAAGAGATGATCTAAGGGCTCCTTTTCATGCTTCTACCATTTATGAGAGGGGACCCTACTATAAGGCCATGAGGCATACCTAAATTTAACCCCTGAGATTAGGAGTATCGAGGGGGTTGAGAGAACGTTGAAGGCAGAATATTTACGAGGGTTTTTCCTTATTAACCATGAAGGCGCTCAGAGCCACATGAAGGGCCACAAGTTCTAGGGTTATTTACGCATCGGTATACGCTAGACAAAACGGCCTGTGACAACTGATTTGTATCTTGTTGGCAAGGAAGAAATAAATAAATAAAAATACCAAAAAATCTCGTGAGGCACGGAAATAATTAAACCTTGGAAAACGATACTATTTTATATGGCTTCATTGATACAATCCATTTGATAGAATGTAGTGAAAAATAGAAACTCACCTTTTTCAATTGTTTTGCGTGATTATAAATTTGTGAATTAGGCTCATTGAATAGGCAAGCGTTTTTACACATTACTACCAAATCCTTCTCCAATGCAAGTAAGCTGGTATACTGATGGTTTTGAATTTTGATTGCTATTCTCTTAAGATCAATTGGCTGTTCTATAACCTACAAAAAATACATGAATAATGAATAATAACTTTAAAAATAGCTAAATAATACTTTTAGACAAAACACCTGCAAACAATAATTAAGGAATTAACATTAACCTCGATTTCTAAACTTGTCAATATGTAGAATAAAACCCAGTTTAACCAGAAAACTGTAGTATTTTCTTGAAAATTCTTGTTACGAAAGTGTACCCAAACTAACCAAAAATATTTTATATCTTTGCAAACAGATCTGGGTTAGTTTGGGATACTCTTGACTTGAGTATCATAATATACACTAAATGATGAACAGGATGCTTAGGCATAAGGCTTAGCTCAAGATGAAAAAGACAAACAAATGCTGCATTGTAAAATGCCTACATGTTGGCACGTCGCATTTATTGTAGACAAAACACCCACAAACGATAAATATAGAGATTGACATTAACCTCTATTTCTAAACTTGTCAAATTCTTGTTACGAAATTTATTGTACAGCAATATTTAAATGATTGTACATCTTCACACACACACACATCTGGGAGAGTTTGGGTTATTCTTGACTTGAGTATCATAATATACAGTAAGTAAAGCACAGGATGATTACGCAAAAGGCTCGACTCAAGTTGACAAAGAGGAAAAATATGCTGTACTTGCCCACAAAGCATATGTAAAAAATGTATAAACAAAATGAATAACAGGAAAAACTCTTACTTAACCAATAACATTACACTTTAGAAAAATTTTTAAATTTGTTTGTTGACATACTTGTTAAAATTTTACCGTTTTAAAAATGGAAAACTTATTTAAAATACTAGTACCTTACCTCATAATATTCTGGATACTTAGTCTTGGAAGGCAGTAACTGAAAATGTGTGTTTAGAAGCTTCTTGTTATCATCAGTTGCTGTCATTACAACATTAAACAGCTGTTCATATTGACGCGGATCTACAAAAATCAAAATGAATATAAACGTTAGAAACAAAGCTAGAAATATGTAAACAATATAATTCCTTCTGTATCTAGTATAGTATTTCTGTAACCACAACCAAAGTTATATTAAACGGTTATACAAACCTACAGACATATAGTTTTTTTAAACCTATTCCAAGCAACAATTTTCAATAATATTATTATGACTATAAAAACTACAGGCTATTTACATGGCATAAGGCAGCCAATTTGAAAACCCTACTAGATTCCAGTTTAAAAAAAATGAATCTACTTACCGTCCTTATTGTTAAAAGTACTGACCGAATTGGAATTGTTCATACTGTTGTTGTGATTTGAATTATTTTTGACAGCACTATTTACTCTTCTGACAGGTGTTTTGACAGGTTTTGGGGTATGGTTGGGGTTTTTAATTTCTGATTTGGGCTCTGGTTTAATCTCGTCTTCAGGATTTAATATTCTACCAAATAATATAATTATTTTAGTATTGACATGAGGTGTCCATAGTGCGTAAGTCAATATAATTTACTTAAAAAGTGGACAAAATCCTACTATACTTCTACATTTGCAAATAAAAATCATTGAAAATTCTGTGAAACTAATGGGTTTACTTAAACCTTATCACTTCTAAAGAACAAAAATAATATTATAGATACAACAGTATAGCATCCTTTGCATACACATAACAAATAGTGTCCTAAAATTATTAAGGGTTCATTCAAGTACCACCATTAAAGAACTGATTCTAAAATACTTTAAGCTTTTATTAGGACCACCTAAAATATATATTTTGTCAGATCAATTATTTATAAAAACAGTGAGATATGCTACATAATATGTCATGTAAGAAAAGTTTTTCTTGACTGATGAAAAAACTAGGGAATCTAATATTATTTTGGGGTAGTTCACAATTCGTTGAGACAGTTTTGAAGTTTATTTAAAGTTTCATTCCTTTTAGATACACACACTTGTTGTAAATAGTATATACTTATCATTCTTAGAGAAAAAGATTTTTCAGTTTATAAATTACATTTTTATTGATCTATGGTAACTTAACCTGTTGATGTTTTCTGTTTGCTCTATTTTGTCATACATTCTTTGTGGTGTTATTATTATTATTATTATTATTATTAAATAATATTTCAGAAAATTTAAAATGCTACATAACACCCTTATTGATTTTTGTCTTATAAATACACAGGCCAATTTTCTAGTAGTCCTTACTCTGATTTCTATATCATTTACAATAACTGTTGTAAAATATTTACCTATAAAATTTTAAAAACATTGTTACGAACTTACTTAATTTTTGTAGTTAAAAATAAGTTCCATAATTCATCCACATCTTTCCATTCCGGTGTATTTTTCTTATAAAATGCCTTAGTATTATTTACAATTAATTCTATATCATGCTCCAAATCTTGTATATCGTTATATTCGTCAGTTTTAAGTTTTTGTTGGACTTTCAATAGATCTATAGGATTGTTAACCACATCATAATAACCTAAAATAAAAAACCAACAATTTCATAATTAATTAGATATTTGTCAAATATAAATAATCTATAAACGAAAGTTGTAGGCGTTAACGATCCGAGTTTTTCTGCCCACAATAGTCAATATTTTTGTAATTTGGAAAACATAAATAATTTCAAACACAACTTAGACAAAACCAGAGAAAAAAACACTACAATAGTTTTTGTAGCTTGAAACAACTGAACTGTTGTCATATAGCTGGGTATTCATTTTGGGTGAATACCTGCTTTTCATATTATGTCCGATGTTAGCTTGAAAAGTTGGTAAAGCACATATTATATTGCTATATAATTTGGTGTAGAGTATGTTCAGTTGCTTCAACATGAAATGCGATATCGTTACAAATTGGGATTTTAATGGATTAAGCAGTAAACTCCCATTCCTGCATCCAAGTCTATTAAATTTAGAAGGCCCAAAATCGTATTTTGAATGAAATTTCCATCGTCAAACTGGAGAATTAAGACTGTGTGTTGGATTGGATTGAGGAGAAGAATCTGTATATACCAAAACATGGAATATTAAAAAAAAAAACAGCGAAAACTCTTTAATATACGCGAAAAGGCTAAAACGTTAAAAAGACATTAAAAAACAAATAACCTAAAAGGTTAATGCAAGAAGAAAAGCATCTATAAACATGTGAGTGTGTAGTATATAATTTGATGGTGTCCAAAGAAGAGCACTAGAAATCTATTTAAAGGGACCTGAAAAACACACTGAGAGCTAATATTAAGATATTAAGTTGTTGACCACACTTCATTTATTTAAAAATATGCATACATACTTCCATCTAACAGAGACCTTTTTTTTTTATGGCAGTGGCACACACACTAAAGGGAGACCCTATGGCGCTCGACGAGCGGCGTGTGTGCGAAGATGTTGATTGACACGGCTCTTGAATATTTGTAAGTTGTAATTAGTGGGAAACAGATGTCCTGGGAGTGAGTTCCACAGTGATGCAGTGCGCCAGACAAAGGAGTTCTTGTAAAGCGATGTTCTAGGTGTTTCCAGTTGTACGACGAACTGATGCGCTCTTGCCGTCTGTCGTGACTGTCTGACAGGAGCTGCCAGGGGCGGGATGAGGCGGACCAAATCCTGGGAACATCTGCCGTGAAAGTATCTGTAAAACAGAGATATCTCGGCTACATGTCTGCGATGTTCCAGACTATCTAGATTCCGGGTCAACTCCGGGTCGCCGACGAGACGCACAGCTCTCTTCTGAATGGAATCCAGCAGCTTTAGGGTGTGCTTTGGTGCGGCACCCCAGATATGTGAGCAATATTCTAAGCACGGTCTTATTTGCGCTTTGTAGAGCAAGAGCAACTGCTGCGGTGTATAGAGTTTTTTGTTGCGAAATAGCGCACCAAGCTTCTGGGAGGCTGATTTTGCGAT
>MU181971.1:451780-462873 GCA_016904865.1 Pissodes strobi
ATAGGGCTGCCCCTATACAGATTTGTTCTAGGAAAGTCCAGATAGAAGACCCTCCTAGATCTTACACAGACCTGTTGAACTACAAAGGGCAATTGCTTCAGGATATCAGAGGCATCAATAGCCCCTCCAAAAATTTGAAAAGTGTACAAAGAAATATCTTCGTTCTACGTTTCAATGACATGCGTTTAAAAATGCCCAACAAGAATTTATTGTCACAACCGTGTTGAGGGTAGTATCCATATTTTTAAAAAAACATATGCTTTAGAAACCTGCGCTGGACTCCCTCGATACTATCCAACCAGACATTGTATAGCCGAGACCATATTATTACACTGCCATACTCGATCTTAGAAAGCACCAATGCATCAAATAACTTAAGGCTAACTTCAACAGTGAAGTGTCCAGAATTTCTGACCACAAATCCATTACCCTCAGTGCACCCTGGATTGCGGCCACCATGTGTTCAGTGAAGGACACATTCGAATCAAAAATAATTCCCAAATCACGTTGGTTATTCACCCTATCCAAATTGTTGTCATTCACCTTGTAGTCATATTTTAAAACATTACATTTACACGAGTATAAGACATACATGAACACTTACCAACATTCAAAGTAAAACCGTTCGTATCACACCAGTTGGCCACATCACAGAAATCGAATGGCAAGTTATCAGTCATTCAAGGAATCAACATTCAAAAAGAGTTTGAAGTCATCAGCAAAGAGTAATGCTTTCGAGTGCTGTACAACATCAACAATTCCATTTATAGCCACCAAAAAATGCAAAGAACCTAAATTAGACTCCTGCGGTACCCCCCGATGTGCATTTGTAAATCACAGATTTACAACCCATGATTTCAACATATTGCTCTCTGTCTGTGAGGTAGGATTGTATCAGACTCACAAAGTTAGGAGTGACATTCATTTCAGACAGTGCTTTTAAGATAATACAGTGTCTGACACTATCAAAGGCCTTCTCCATATCTGTATAATTACATCCACCTGATTCTTACTTTTTAGGGATTCATGAATATATGGAGAAAAAACTGACAAGTTGGTGAAAGTTGACCTTTTTGACAGGAAACCATGTTGCATAATAAATATTTTAGAGGCAACAGTCTCATAGACGTGGTTAAAAATTAAAACCTCAAAAACTTTTGACAATGCAGACAGAATGCTGATTGGACGGTAATTCTTTATCTCATCTCTAGAACCGTTCTTGTATGTAGGTATTTCCTTAGCTATTTTCCATTTCTTAGGATAAGTAGATGTCTTCAAACATATGTTGAAAATAATTTGTAGAGGTTCTGAGAGATAATCTCTACAACCCCTCACAATATACCCAGGAACACCGGCAGGGCCAATGGCCCTATTACCTTTAATTTTATGTATCGCATTTTTTACTTGTTCCATGGTGAAATATATGTCACAGAAGTATGATTTACACACCCGATCAGTGTAGCCGTAGGAACCGCCATCATCCAAAAATAGCGAACGGAAGAAAGAAGCTAATCCCCCAACCACACTATGTGTACCACTGTAAGTCTCGCCTTTATAAGTCATCTCATCATTAATATCACGATGTTCTTTCTGGGTTTTAAGGTAGAACCAAAAATACTTTGGGTTGCACTTCAAAGACTGCTCAACATCTCGCATGTACATATTATGCGCCATTTTAATTTTGGATTATCTCGTCTAATAGAATTATACTTATATTTCCAAAATATCAACTTTGTTTTCCTAAACAGTATTTCTGTTTAAGTTCAATTTGTTTAAAAATATGGGAATCGAACCATACTGGATATTTGCGTCCAACCTGTTTAGTTTTAGGGACACACTGAACAAATATTTCAAATAGGGCACCATAAAACATATCTGCAGCCACATCAGCATTTGTAACATCTTTAAAAAATTGCCAATTAATATTCTTTAAGATATTGATCATGCCCAAATAGTTGGTTTTCTGTAAACTTAGGGGTACCTACGTGTTTACATCCCTCAGCAATGAAACCATGTGCCACAGTTACTAATAAACCCGGATGATCCACCGATAGCAACGGGTCGCTATCAACGTCAACAGAAATACTCTCTAAAGCGCTTATAACAAAATCGAGCATGTCACCATTTGCATTTCTGACATTGTTTAGTTGTTGCAGGTTATTACATGCTAAAAAACTTTTAAAATTTACTAGAATTCCACCAGTGGACAATGTGTTGACATAACTTGGAATGTTAAAATAGCCAAAATTAATATACATATCATTATTACCACTACCAGCACTCAAACCTGACTCAATAGCATCATAAAACTTATTATAAGAATCGATCTTACAGTTAGGAGGAAAATAGACAACAACAACTTACAAGTCACTCACATTATTCACACGCACACGAACACAGAGCGCCTTTAAGTCTAATACAGGTCAAATTGTTGTCAAAGGCGAGCAAAACAGGGTTTACTCACAGCGAAGGCGCAACCAACAAAAACTAACCCAACGCATGAAAAGCATGTACAATTAATGAATATTTATGTTATAGTCGTCCTATGTCGTAGAGATAGCACGGGTGCTGTTACTGTATATGCCACCGGCACGAGTCATTAAGCACACCGCTTCCGTGTAAATCGAGCTTGGCATCACCAACTGCTTGAGCACAAACTTAAATTTAAAAAACTAAATTTTATATGAAAGAAAATCTCTCGGTACTCAGTTTAATAAAATGTTGGATAAAATATTGGCGCGGTTGGGATTTTATGACATTTTTTGTTCGGCGAAAACCGAAATTTCGAAAAGGCCCCTTTTACAAAATGTTTATCTGGCAAGCCTAGGGAGAGGGAAAAGTTAGATCAATTATGTCTTGTTTTACTTAGGGCACCTTCTATATGAAATTATATAAATTATTACTAAAACCTTCTATATGATTATATAAATTATTACTATTTAATCATGGTCGGTGTCATGATCGTTAATTTAATGATAATTTTAATTAAAATACCGATAATACCCGTAACTAACATCATACATTACATGGTGATCCCAAAATATATTCGTAATGCTACTTTAAGTAGCTTAACTTTAATTGACATTCCAAAATAGTAATGAGCGGCATACCGCGGTGTCTTGAAAGTTGTGATCTCAGTAACACTGTGCGTTCTCATCAATTGGCTATGTCAATCACTGCCTACTGTTGCGGAAATTAGAGTGATATGATATCATTCTTAAAATGATTTAATACTTGGGAGAGCGGCGGCAGTGTGTTGCGCTTAGCTGTAGGCAACCAAACTACCTGTTAACAACAATGTGATCCCTCAGGAATCTATTTTGGAACCAATATTGTTAATCACATACATCAGAATGCAATTTAAATGTTAATGGTTTCTTCGAAATTCTTAAAGTGCAATCCAGAGAAGTCTCAATCCCTAGTATTTTTTCTGTATTTGTCTTGCTCGCATCTGGTGCCTAAGTGTATATTTGCATTATTCAATTCAACATTGTATATAAAAATCTATGTAATACCAAACACGGACACTCAAAATCATTTATATTGTTGGTCTACCATAGTACACTTTTTTATGATGAAGAACACATTGACCCATCCATCGTTTACTCACTACCAGTTTTGCGATGTGCATTCAACTTCACGCCGGTCAGGCGGATGATCAGAATTACCAACATGCTCATAAAAGAACCCAATTGCAAATTAACGAAAATTCGCAAGAAATCAATCCCACTCTATCTTTATAATATTATTTTATTCTACCGAAAAAGTTTAAGGATTTGCGAAAATCGTTATTCTTTTCTCCTCCAATAAGGCTTTTATTTAATTATTGAATTTGTGTAAACGAACATACGAGGCTACCATTAGACTCAAAGTTCAAATTTTTTATTTGTATGTGTACTTGATTGTGATACATTTTGCTTGCTGCAACATTTATATATGCAAAAATATGAGTTGCACAACTTTAATATGATTTGTGGATTCAATTTTGTATTTTCGTAGGTATATAATGTATAATCTGAAATTTAACGATTTCATAAATGCACATTTTTTATAACCAATTTTTTGTCGATGATGGAAAAAATTGGAAATTTGATATCAAATCATTTGGTAAAATTATCCAAACTTCTTTGGATATAGAACTTTACACAAATACATATTATTAATACTAACCTATGAATCTTTTAGCTAATCTGCCTTCATTAGATATGACTTTGCATTCATCAATCTCAAAAATCTGAAAATCTAAGCATCTGAATTTCTCGTCAGCTTTGTATAACTCATTGGATCCACTCGGTACCAAATAAGGTCTGCCAGAAAATGGATTGATGAAGTCAGCCCAATAACCATTATTCCTTAGTTTTGAACATATATTTTTTGACGTTATTAGGAACTGAAAAAAAACCATAAAAATATCAAAGGGACAACTTGTGGCAAAATAAACTCTTGATGCGAACTGCAATGCATATTTGTCCCGTTTTAGAATTTCGAAACAGTCGACCATGGGACATTGTTTCATTTATTATATCTGTGACTATTTATATACTATATACTATATTAACAAACACCTTAGTTAATAGTTATGGATATAATAATGTTCGATAAAAATAAACAATTTGTCGCCTAGATAACATATAGTCCAAATTTGGACATTACCTGTAGTATTCAAATTGTTGATCTCAATGGACAAAGATGTTAACCTTTAACACCATTGTTTTACCTCATTTTACTTATTGCGACTCTCTTCTTATATCCTGTACCCACGAAGATATACAGGGACTACAGATGCAACAAAATAAAGTAAAGCGTATAATACTTAAGTGCGATAGATATACACCTATTAAAGATATGTTGCAGACACTAAATTGGTTGCCAATTATACAGAGCGTAAAGTGGGCGAACCTCACTTTAATTTATAAGATAGAAAATAATAAACTGTCTGTTTACTTAAACAAACTTTCTTGTTAGGATATCCCATTTTCACGAGTATAATATTCGTTCTAGATAACAGTTTCATATTAATTCTGTCAAGACAACGGCATTGCAAAAAAAACGTTATTTTTTGAAGGGGTTCGTCTTTTTAATGCTCTGTCCGAAAATGTCAGGAACGCGCCAACTGTAAATATATTTAATCACAATGTTTCGACATATCTTGTGCAATTGTATATAGCAAGTAATTAATGATTAATTGTCATGTGGTTTGTGCATTTATAGTTTTGTAATTACTAGCCAAGTGCTATATAAACATATTACTTATTAATTTATAGACAGATTCAGTCAAGCAGCTGTCTGTAGATTTTCCAAGCGCAAATCCGTATTATTATTTTTCTAAAATCAAGCTCAAAATTACTTTATTAATACAATTTTTTTTAATTTTTCTCACTGACAAAGCTTTACGCCGTTAGTATAAATATATAACAGAAAACAGAAATATATCAAACAACGTCACTCCGGTAACGGCTACAAATATATAAACTATATACATGGCAAAACATTCAAAATTATGTATATACACGTTAAAATTACACTGACTGAAAAAAAGAACTGTTATTTAATATTGAAATCGATTTAAAATTATACTGGGCACCCGGTACAGTTAAACAAATGAAAGTGAGAAATTATACCTGATAATATAAAATAAAATACAAATCACGTACAGATACAAGTCATATTCGCAGAAATAAAAACACCCACCTCGATTGTATCATTGCAAAACGTATCTTCTATGTAATAAGCTCTTGACACCCGAAACCAAAGTTCATTTAAAAACTTTTTATGACATGAATAGAAGAGTTTTTTTATCATTATAAAATACATGACTTCTTGTCAAAGCTAAGGTGAGGATTGGTGCGGTGCGAGTTTGGCAAAAGCTAGACAGATCATGTACCAATTTAATTTTTTTTAATATGACGAACGGTTTCAAGTATAAACAAACAGGCCTTTTATATGTCCAAAACAGTGGCTTACAAGAGGCCAGAAATTTAGCACCATACATAAATCTGACTTACACACTGAATGCACACAAAATTGAATATCGAACTTATCTTTTTTCAGTCGAATCGATAAATATTCTCATATGACAACTTATTATCTGCAGAACTATTCATATTGCACTAAAATCAACAATTTTTCTTGAATTTTCAATCGTGCATTTAGAACCCGTTCACTTCATTATGGTATCTAAATTTGTTTCTTTTACTATATAGACAGTACCGCATTATAAGCCACAATAACTGCATAGTAAAAAAAACAAGAGCAAACACCAAACGCATTTCACATAAACAATTCATTTCTGCATGAAACGTATAGTTGTCATAGAAGAATATTATTATTATTCTTAATTATATTGACACATATAACTGTTCATTTAAAAAAATATGTTACCATTTGAGCCATTCTTTCTGTTTCCACCTCCTTGTTGGTTTTAATTTGTTTACCATCTGGCTTCAGATTTATTGTAATAACAGACAATTCACTTTTGTCCAATGGTCTGTAAGGAAAAAGTTCACACACTGTCTGTCGTAAAACTGTAGGACAGGACTGGACCCTTAGAATCATGTCAGCCTCTGGGCTGTCTCCATTCTATAAAATATAAATATATCCCTATAATACGTCAAGAGAAAAAATAAGTTCCGTTTACTATACGATTCAAGAAGTTTGGTATTTCCTGTTACATTTACTGTTAAAATCTCAAGAAATACATTCAAGAACTTTGTTGAGACATATAACTAGCATTTGATCTTCCATCTTTAGGAACTAGAAGCAAGTACTTGAATCCAGTTACGTTGTTTAAAATGCTTAATAGTATTTAACATTTTTATAGACTGCTAAAAAAGTTAATTTTTATGATACAAAAAGATAAACTAGGATAACTAAATTTTTCTCAGTAAACTTTCATAGATCCAATTATGAATCATATCTCAATCTCAAGAGTTTACAGCAAAGCTAATGATATACCCACGTCATTTCGATTTTTTTAAATTCGTCCTTTGCTTAAAAAATTAAGCAAGAACTAAGTAACTTTATTGATTAGGATTTGTATCTACGTATGTAAAAAATGGTTCATATTTGCGTATTAGTTTGGGCCCTTATTATTAATTTCATAAATACATTTCCCAACTAACATGAAGATACAGGGTGGTAAAATAATATCGTAAGCAGACGATACAGCCGTAGTTGTCAATTAAACACTGACTGATTTTTGTTGGCCCATCACCAATAAAACAAATTATCTACCCTGATTTCAGTGATATACAAATAGACGGTCTCAAAATGAGATAAAGGAGGTAGATTTTGCTAAATATTTAGGAGTTACTATTGATAAACATCTTAAATGGGAACATCACGTCGTAAAACTAAATAATAATATTAGAACATCAATAAGAACATTTTATATATTAAGAGAAATGTTGGGGAAAAATTATCCAATAGCAGATTGGGGTGCTAAAAATCCAAAGAACCCATTAAATATTGTTCAAAATTATATTTTAAAAATTACTTATAAGAACAATAGGTTATATCCTACACATATGCTTTATTCAGAAAAGATTGTTGATATCCGATGCTTATACATGTTGTGTAACAAGAACATCTAGCATACACCTTGTCTGCGTGCGTTATTGCATACAAATAATACTCTTAGATATTATTTAAACCATACTAGAAATAAAATAAATAAAGTTAATTATACCAAATACATGATTCCATTGCCTAAAGGACAAAACCAAATCCAACATTTGCACATAGTTAGAAGCGTTCTATATCAAATAACAAACATCAATTTAAAGCACTTTTATAACTAGCTATTAATGTGATTATTCGTCTTTACTTGCTTCCACTTTTTTATCGTATGGGTGTTATAATATATCCTTTTCTTTTCAAAGTGGTCATGTGTATCATATTTGACATATTCTATATGTTTTCTGATTTTAAGCTTAATGTTAGGGTTTTATTCTCTTTACCAGCCAGTAGTATTTTGCAATAAGATTTTTGAGTAATAA
This sequence comes from Pissodes strobi, assembly GCA_016904865.1. Lineage (NCBI taxonomy): Eukaryota > Metazoa > Arthropoda > Insecta > Coleoptera > Curculionidae > Pissodes > Pissodes strobi. The sequence continues at coordinate 459,778 of MU181971.1, forward strand.
TTTTAACCTTAGCAATTATACAGGGTTATCCAACGAGGACTAGACAAGGCGATTTTTTGCCTTTCCCTGTACTTTTATAAAAAAAAACCTGAAATAGCCATCTTATGTAATTATCTCCCGCGAATTCGGATATGTTCAGCAAAACACAATTGAACATCAAATAGAAGTGCTAGGGGTCACTTTGATATTTTTTTAAATGGAACACCCTGTATATTACTACATTTTTCTAGAAAAATCTAAACACATTAGGTGTATAATATCCTATACCTATCTTTAGCTGTTTATTAAATTTTGACAGTTGTATGTCGGGTATTTTGACACCTTGACAGGCTCTAAAATCTAAACCGAATTTTGAAGAAAACGTTTTGCACATTTCTATCTTAAGTTTTCATAAACTATCGATTGACAGTGCCTTCAAAATTAACCTGCGGATAAAATTATCCGGAAGTGTCGCTGTGCTGTAATAGTATATATTTAGTAAAAGCGCCTTCGCCGATGAAAATACGAGTGTAATAGTTGATGTTTATAATTTGGCAGTTAGGTAGACGATTATTGCAATGAATATATTACAGAAATTGACAAGATGTCCAAAGTGGTTCAGTACAAAGTGATCCAATAAGACTTTATATGCCTTATCTCTCTTGTTACTGACTGTTTCTCTCTCTCGTTGGCTGAAATCTACTCGAACAGACTTTACCCGAATGAGCGCTACATAGTTAAGATTGTTTGGGTTAGTTTCTGAAAGTTGTGAGATCATTTCTAGTGTCCATCTTACATAACATCAGGTGTTAACTATGTTGGGGTTTGGAACCTTTGGCAAAATGCACTAAAACGGAGTTTTATCCACAATACCGAAACAGAATTATTGCACTCGACGCGCGTTTCGCTAACCATGCTAACATCATCAGGAGATGATTAAAACTCCCATGTTAGTATCATGTCCTGATGATGATAACATGGTTAGTGAAACGCGCGTCGAGTGCAAGAATTCTGTTTTGGTATTGTGGATAAAACTCTGTTTTAGTGATTAGGTGTTAAGATATCCATTTAAATCTGCACTCTAAAGATAATTTTGAACAAGAAGGAAAGAATTTTATCTCCTTGAATTTCCTAAAATTTCTTAATTGTCTTATTCATTTCGAGGATACTTTCGATTTTTATAGTTATTAGTTATTACGGAAGCTTTGTCATTGGAGATTATTCATGTGGTAGTAAAGTTAAGTAAAGCAATATTTGATTTGATTTGATTTGATTTGAACTGTTTCAAAATACTGATAAAAACTTACATCTTCTATTTGCTCCATAATAATTTCATGATGGGTCTTTATGGTAGTTTGAGCGTCATACCATGCTAGTCCTATGTTTCCTCTTAAAAACAATGGGAAACCGTTAGAAGCCAGAAGCTCAAAACTTGGATCACGCCATACCAAATTGGAATCTAAAAGAAACAAAAATTTGAAACCAAAACTTACATTTTTAGATTATTATTACTACTATTTCAAGATTTTTTTACTAATAGAAAAAGGTATTATTTGTAAAATAAATCCTTTGAATGTTTATATTAAAATAAAAAATAATTAATTGTCGACATTATATTTGTATGACATTTTAGCATCAAGTAACAATATCTAACCAAAAGTAATCCAAACTAACCTGAACCCATAACTAACCAAAACTAACAAAACAGATGCACACTTGTCTATTATTGTTAAAAACAATTCCAGTCTCATGAAAGATAATTCTACACTGGACAGTGAGCTTACACCAAATGAACTAATTTTTTTTTTATTAATATACCCCACGAACTAAAGAAAAGCATACCTATATCAAAAAAGACTTCTTTCGACTTTGCTAAGCAATTTTTGGGTTAATTTAGCAATAAACAGCAAGACATAAGTTTTTAGTTTACCTTAGTGTCAAAAGTAGAGGTTAGGGATGTAATAAAGAGTCTTAAGAATAAGAACAGTAAAGACTACTATCACCTTAACACTAAAAGTATAGTTAATGAAATGATAAGCCCACTGACTAAGTTAATAAACTACTGTATAAAAGAATGAATATTTCCGAACATTCTTAAAATCAATAGAGTCATTCCTATACATAAAAAGGGACCAACTGATGTGTTGAATAATTATAGGCCAATATCAATAGCACCTATCTTCTCTAAAATTTTAGAAATAATATTAAAAAACAGAATATCACTTCACTTTGAAATAACCAACTTTTTAATAAATCACAATTTGGATTCAGAATTTCTCTCTCAACAACAGCAGCTATAAATGAACATGTGAAAGTTATAAATGGCGCCTATAATGAAGGTGAATATATTGGGGCTCTTTTTTCCAACCTCACAAAGGCCTTTGATTGTGTCTCCCCACAGTTGCTAATAAATAAGCTGAAGCTATACAATTTTAATCAAACCAGTATTCGATTGATATTTTCCTACTTGAGTAATAGAAAACAACTTTGTTAATTTTAATGGTAGTCATTCCAAGATAATGAACTCTCAATATGGTGTACCGCAAGGATCAGTACTTGGGACATTGCTCTTTTTGATCTACATTAATGATCTGGAGAGTTGCGATCCCTTTGCAGATCTGGTACTTTTTGCAGATGATATCACAGTGCTTAAAACGTCAAAGTCTAAGGAACACATCATAACAGTTATGAGGGAGACTCAATCAAAGGTTGCAGAGTGGTTTAATAGTAATCAACTTAGAATGAATGAGACAAAGACGGAGTTAATGTATTTCTCAATGAGAGATTTGGATGATCTGGAAATGTGCGAATGTGTTCGGTTTCGGGGAGTACATATTGATAGTAAGCTGACATGAAATACACATATAGATAAACTGTATGAAAAAATAGCTTCTAGTGTGTATGCTATACGGAGCTTGATGGATGTTGTTTCAGAGAATGTTCTTTCGTCTGTTTATCACGCATTCATTAAGTCAAAAATTTCTTATGATATACTGGGGTGGGGTCATGCCTCAATTTCTAAACGGTTATTTGGTTTGCAAAGAAAAGCTGTGAGTGTGTTAAAAAATTGAATTACAGGGATGACTGTAAGAATGCTTTCATGCAGTTAAAAATTCT